>PRKT01000144.1:597865-718478 GCA_003671525.1 Saccostrea glomerata
GTGGGGGGGGGGGGTTCCTCTCCTCAAGCACGTGTGCCATTTACAGGTTTTAGATCAAAAACTTAATAAATTGAGACTAGATGTTCCCGTAAATGGTCTTCATAATTATGTATTTTTAAAAAGTTTGATTTCTGTAATTTATGTATTCGTGTTAATTCAGGATTACAACATTGTCAGTGTTGAAAAGATTTTCTAAGAGAATTTTTTTTTCATTTTTCCCCATAGGTTTTGTAGATAGGTTTATTCCCCGAACGTCTAAAACCTATATAAACAGTATAATTATCACACTCAATTAAGAGGTCCTCTGAGGGGCACAGGTAGCGTTTACCTGTGTCTTAAACTGTATGAATAAACTATCTGCATTTATATGACTGTGTCAAAGACTTATAAGTTATATAGGAAAAATTTTAGCGATACGTCCTATTAAATGAATTAAAAGTTGTTCAATTTTTTAAATATTTTTTACTCAAATGTTCAAAGTATTTACTAGGTATTTCAGTCAATCTGTATTAATCAAAGTTTCAAAAATCTTATCAATAATTCCTATAAATTGAATTAAATGTTTTTCAAATGTTAAAAATATTTTTCTACTTAAACTTTTAAAGTATTTATTTTAATTTTGTAGTATAAAACTACCTTCATTTGAATTAGAAAAAGTTTATTTTATTGTGCTAATTGATCTTGACATTGTGGTTATATTCTATTTATTTTTTTTAATACATCCGTTGAATTCTTTTATTTTTTTTATGGTACTTAATAATTTTTAATGTCCGTTTTTAGCTAAAGTTTTAAGCATTTACTCTGAATACATTTAATGTATTAACAATTTATCATTTTCAAAATCGTTTTAAGTCTCCATAATAAATTTAAACTTAAATCTTAAGATTATTAATTTTATTTATACATATAATTTCAACTAACAACATAAATTATGAATAATTGGTAACGAGGCTGGTTAGATCAGCTATTTTACTTTGAAAGTTAGATAAGAATATTTCTGTGATGGCTCATTTTACACCAGTCCCAGCCTCAAAATCTGAGCCTAAGAGATGAGAGATTAAACCCAATAAATGTGAAAAAAGTGCTAATAAATGTATAGAACTAAAGTGATATAAACTCTGCTTCCCACATTAATATAAGATATGAAAAGCATAATATTAATCATTTTGAATAGTACTTAAAATGTGATTTTAATAAAGAGTGCTTTCGATTATTTTAAAAATTAAATAATAAACTTGTCATCACTTTACATACATTGTGTCATAGTGGTTGTAATGAAATGTACTGAAATAAAAATAAAAATATTCATATTGAAAAACACTTGATTGGTGTCTTGAAATATAGTTATTTAATCAAATAAATTATGGTTTGGTACATATTTTATACTTCATATTTTATCTGAAAATAAATATATTTGATTTAGAATATTAAATCAAGATAACACTGGTAACACAGGTAAACTCTACCTGTGACCCTCAGAGGGCCTCTTAATTGAGTGTGATAATTATACTGTTTATATAGGTTTTAGACGTTCGGGGAACACACCTGTAGATAGCCTGTCCACGTCTCAAATGAGAATAGGGGTCTGCCTTGCACACCAAACTCTATGGAAAATATTTTAGAACATGGTCATGCCATGTACCACCTGGTATGATGAGTTAAATGTGAAAGAACAAAGATTATTCACAAACCTGCACAGGATTAAATTAACAAAAGTGCCAAGTGGTGTGTCCCATGTATGCACGGCTGAGTTGCACATGAGTTGACTGGATTTCAATGATTTATTATCATTTTTAGAACTCCAATTTTTTCAACTATACTGTGTATATCCAGAATGTGATTATTACATGTATTAACTTTTGTATATCATAACTCAAAGACAAACTGCATCAATATAAATATTAAATAATTTGATGTGACTGTAATGAAATATTATTAAAATCATTGTTATATTTAATTTTTCCTTTTCTATAGTGAGCTTATTGGTGAGCACTGGTTTAGATGTACATGTATGGCATATTTAATGTCTTTTTAAAATATTTATTTTCATTGTAATCAATCACAACTGCAAAAAGCAAAATCATAATCGCTGAGCATCATATTCAATCTTATCAGCAGCTTTGAAGAACAAACACTAGTAAGTAATTATTTTATATATGCAAGATCTACTGCCACTATGATCAATCTGTTCGATCTTGAATCAACTGCTTAAATAGAAGCTTTAATAACTTACTGTAGCTCAAAACACACAGGCACTTGTAAATCTTATCCTTTTTTTTTCTTTTTATGAAATTATACTCCCTATACATTGTTAGGTAGGACTTTAGGGAAAATGTTCTTTTTTATATTAAAAGAATCATATTTAAATGGGAACAACTTTACCCCTTTTAGCCCTATGGTAAATTTCAAACCCCAAAAAAGTTTGACAAGCTAAAAAAAAAAAAGGAAAATGTGTCAATTTCGTACAAACTCGAAAATCCTGTCGGGGGGTGGGTTGGGGGGGGGGGTTAAGATCGAACTTCTTGCCTACATTATAATAAAAAAAAAATGGGGTGGCTATTGGCAAAGAATACTCCTATTAGTACTCATTACTTGTACCATAGTCATGCATAAGGGCCTGTTGCGATATCAGCGTTGTCAAATACTGCTATTAAGCATAAGATGTTTGCTCTTTAAAAAATTCACGTATCAAAAGGCCTATCTGTTTCTTATATATGAACTTTTTTTTCATCGAGCAGCATCTTGAGCAACTGCGCAAGCATTTTGACTGTGATCATGGTCATCATTTGTCATGTTGAATACTCAAACTGTATAGCTTTTTATACACATTAAAAACAAGATAAATACCTCAAAAGCTGCTAAAAGAACTCTTTAGTGTATTAGTAAAAAGAATTTGGTACATTCGGCAAAAGTTTAATTCATTCCATGCTAAAATATCTCGACAATGTAGATATAAATAACGTAATCTTTGTACTGCCGGATGTTTTCTATACATCCCGGTGAGGGCGCTGCAATCGGAGGGAGATCGTATAGTGATATCTATTGTGACGTCATAGGAGTCGGCGATCCCTTCGCTTTAGGTCTATGGTTATATCAAAATGCAGGTGAAGTTTAAAAATACTGTTATAACAATTAAGTATTTATTTAAAATGTTTTTAACCTAACAAATTAGATGCAAAAAATAAAAAGAAACAACAACAATTTGATGTAAAGATCCACTCACTGAATTTATTTCTTTTTACAGTATTTAAAACATCACATTAGATGGTAAAGGAAATTATTATCTTTGAGTGCAATAATGGTGTAACAGTTTTGTTTTTACATATCTGCCCTTTTAATCCTTATGAATATAAATTGTGTTTGAGATTGAGAATTTTTATGTGATTTTAGATATGCATTCCAGGATGGTGACTGAAGCTCATCTTTGTAAACACCTACTTTTAGCCCTATGGTAAATTTCAAACCCCAAAAAAGTTTGACAAGCTAAAAAAAAAAAAGGAAAATGTGTCAATTTCGTACAAACTCGAAAATCCTGTCGGGGGGTGGGTTGGGGGGGGGGGTTAAGATCGAACTTCTTGCCTACATTATAATAAAAAAAAAATGGGGTGGCTATTGGCAAAGAATACTCCTATTAGTACTCATTACTTGTACCATAGTCATGCATAAGGGCCTGTTGCGATATCAGCGTTGTCAAATACTGCTATTAAGCATAAGATGTTTGCTCTTTAAAAAATTCACGTATCAAAAGGCCTATCTGTTTCTTATATATGAACTTTTTTTTCATCGAGCAGCATCTTGAGCAACTGCGCAAGCATTTTGACTGTGATCATGGTCATCATTTGTCATGTTGAATACTCAAACTGTATAGCTTTTTATACACATTAAAAACAAGATAAATACCTCAAAAGCTGCTAAAAGAACTCTTTAGTGTATTAGTAAAAAGAATTTGGTACATTCGGCAAAAGTTTAATTCATTCCATGCTAAAATATCTCGACAATGTAGATATAAATAACGTAATCTTTGTACTGCCGGATGTTTTCTATACATCCCGGTGAGGGCGCTGCAATCGGAGGGAGATCGTATAGTGATATCTATTGTGACGTCATAGGAGTCGGCGATCCCTTCGCTTTAGGTCTATGGTTATATCAAAATGCAGGTGAAGTTTAAAAATACTGTTATAACAATTAAGTATTTATTTAAAATGTTTTTAACCTAACAAATTAGATGCAAAAAATAAAAAGAAACAACAACAATTTGATGTAAAGATCCACTCACTGAATTTATTTCTTTTTACAGTATTTAAAACATCACATTAGATGGTAAAGGAAATTATTATCTTTGAGTGCAATAATGGTGTAACAGTTTTGTTTTTACATATCTGCCCTTTTAATCCTTATGAATATAAATTGTGTTTGAGATTGAGAATTTTTATGTGATTTTAGATATGCATTCCAGGATGGTGACTGAAGCTCATCTTTGTAAACACCTATATGCCTAGAATGGACTTCAAAACAGATTATTAAAGTTTAACCAGTATAATCTTTAATATGGTAATACTTTTAAAAAGGAATAAGATTTTCTTATCATATTGCTTTTAGACTTGCAAATACTACATGTAACTTGAAGCTTTTCATGTAAAATTTGAAATGCAATCGAGTTTGACCAATTTCACACTACTAAGAGTTATCTCCCTTGTCGGCATAACTCTCATTTTTCCCACTTTGTCCTTTGTAAGTTACCTGTTATTATTTTCAATCTTCAAACGTTATTGGACAGTTTAGATCTGTACCTGTATTGCCGAAGTTTGGGGCAACATGAAAATCTTAATGAACGATATTCATTACAGATTTTATTTTTAAGATACTGACCAATAAATTTGGTAAGGTTACAGAGGGAAAACAGGGCCTTACGCTGGATTGACCCTGCAAAGGGGAATAACTTTTGAAAAATTTAATGTGAAAGTCGTCTATTTTTTTTTTTACATAATTATGTTTTTTTTAACCTCAAGGACAAAAAGTATACACTTGGAACACAAACAAAAACAGATGAGTCCATGCCAAGCTAAAGATTAACGCAGAAGGTAAGTTCAATTTTTCATTTCGCAACTCTTCTGGTTTTATCCAGATCGGACCTTACATATAATTAACTTCTTTCAGTAATAGTTCATCAAATTTGGCTGTTTATTGTTTGAAAATAAAAATTGTGTAAAGTACTAAACATATACCGGTATCAATAACGTTTTATTTCCTATCTATAGATAAAAGGATCAATATAAAAATCTCTATGTTCCGTTACGCTATGTTCCGAAACGGAGATAATGTCATTTGTGCTTTATATATGAGTTGAAAACAACTTTTATAGCCTTTAGGTCTTTGGTGATAATCTTTCCTTACATGATATGATATGAAATATTCAACTTACAGTTCAGAGTACAATTAAAACTACCGATAGGAATGTATACACCTAAAGTCATATGCTTCCGTAACAGATAATCTGAATCTGTTTTTCGTTGAACATGCTATCATATTTTATTTAACACTTTCTATGTAAAATCAATTCATAACTACCAAAAATATCATCTCCTTTCATCATTCTGATCAAACACAATGTTTTAAAATAAACGTAAAGAAATCGCTATGTTCCATAACGGCATAATTAGCAAGGTAAAATGCATGGTTGACACCGACTTATGACGTAAATGTGTGTTCAATATCATACTACGTCGTACTATGGTTGAAGTAAAACTATTTAAAATCTCTGGCATGCATATACATAGTTAATGCAGTAATCACACAAATATATCGATTTTTACTCACCTTTTAACTTAAGACACTTTCATTAATAACAAACACTCAACGACTTGTCTCCCAACATTTTGCTTCTTTGAAACAATCCGGTGACGTAAACATCATCTTCCGAGTGTTTCATGAATGGCAAGGTCACGCATTGTCAGAAAATAAAACAGTTACGGAACATAGTAGTTACGGAGACATAGTGATCAGAAGACAAAACCAGGGATTACGCTCTGAATATTAATAAAATAATATATTATTGAACACTGAAAGTGTCGTATGATGATGTTCTGTCATAATATCAGTCCAACTTCATATGGAAGATTACTATTTCAGAGATAATGGTGTTACGGAAGCATAAATTTTGAAATGCTCAGCTATCTTAAGGACCAATATGGATAATGTTACCTTTGCGCCGTTTTAATATGTATTACTTCTTTTAACAACTTGTAACAAAGCAACTGAATACTGGTAGAAAATATAATATAGCTATCAATAATGGATAGGACTGGGCCATAGTTATTACCAGTTATATTGCAAGTATCAGCTGTTTGTCACGTGTCTTGTATAAAAATAGAACTGTTAAGCTGAACGTAGGAAATGGGGATAGTGCAAAGGCATACGCTTGTTTTTCAAGAAAAAAATTGATATACCTTAAAAGAGGTTTATATCCTCTACCCAAAAAGTGCTGGGAGCTAGTCAGTGTTGTTTGCGAAGTACTTAAAATTTTACCGAAATTGCTTATAATAGCTAAAAATTTCCACTTAGCTTAAATTCTGTAATAAATTAAATTAATGTTATGCAAACCAAGATCAGCTCCCAGCACTTTTCAAAATATTCACTATATGAGCAATAAATACTCCAAATTTCAGCTCAAACAAAATAGTCTATGCCCTTGCACTTTTGATGTAAATCACGAATACGCCCATCTTTCAAGCGATATTCTCTATATTCCTTATTGCGGTTCAGCTTCAATGCTTCTAGATAAATCAATATTCTATACACATTGTATTTAATAAATCATTTTCTTTTAGTTTTAATGATTAGGTTTAAAAATTAGTAACGGTATCATATTTTTTAAAGCATTCTTGTAATTATTAAACCTTTTGAATTTAGACCTTTGGATCACTTGTGCTGCGTCATGTCAAGACTGATGACGTCATATTTGACGAAAGGCTTTCTTCTATTACTCGACTGCATCGCTATCAAGTATTGCAATTTTACAAGATTTTATGAATAATCGATAAAATAAATAAGTTCAAGTAGTTATTTACGCATGATCATGTTGTTAATTAATTTTTGTTGCTTGTTAAATTTCAATGAAGTCACAATTAAACTTTCAATACGATGTACAAGGAATGTGAACTCTGACCTTCCTTAACATAGCCGAGTGCGACATTTCGATTTTTCCGTTCAATCGGTACTGGAGAATCGAAATATGCCATTACTTTTCGTAAGTTTTATTTTCTGATAGAAACATTATATAAGCTTCACAAAAATATATTTTGAAAGCCTCATTAAGCTTCCTTTGAATAAAATAAATAACTTGTAAAAATCGTTATGGGAGCATAGGCTCATTTGGCGACAAAGGTATTTTAATGTAAAAAGTAGATTTAGTGGTGCAATAGAGCCATTCTGTATATACCAATTTCAAGCCATGTGTATTCGGCATATGTAAGTACCTTTAATTCAATTTGAAATCATAAAGATTTTCAATAAACGCATATGTAACATCGGGAATATGAATGGCGACATGCATATTTCAAGTTATTAGTGTTCTTTGATGACCCGTATAATTACCTAAATCAACTTTAAACCGTATGTAATATGTTTATTTTTTCAGAAATACCCTTACATAGTGAGATAATTAGCACTTAATATCCAGCGTATGTTATTTTTTTTATTTATAAGCCTTATTATGATGGCGACAGGATAATTTCAAATTGGCTTCGATTTCTGGAGAATTGCTGAGCTAGTTCCTTTTTTGGCACTGATGGAATATCTAATAATTCTTTAGATTTCACTTCCTCTATTTCTAGTGTTTCTAGGGCTGCCTCTGTCGCAGCAACCTCTCGCGTATGAGCCAAAATTTCAAGGTCAGCTTCTAACTCTGCGTTTTCCTTTTCCATAGCAGCATTCTGGACAGCTATTCGTTCTTTTATAGCTGCCTTCTGTCTCTTTAATTCAGCTTCCTTTTTAGCGATGTCTGCGCGCACACGAGCCTCTTCTGCTTTTGCCTTTTTCTGTGCGATAATTGAACTCAGGGACGATCTTGATAATTGCTGACTTGTTGATTCAAATTTATCAGATTCGGTCAGTTTGTGCAAAAGTTCTCTAATTTTTTGCAGTCTTTCTTCGACTGTGTGAATGTTACTCAGGTAAGATTTTTCAAAACAGTCTTTGTCCTTAATACTTTGCTCGCTCTTTGGTCTGTCAAGAAATTCCAGAAATTCTAACGCACTTACTTTGTATTCTTTATAATAAGTGATTAGCATCAGTCTGTATATTTTTCAGCGATGTTTGGTCACTTTCACAAACCTCAATGTCCTGTGTACAAGATACAAGACGGCACCATATACTATTGATCTTCCCTTCATAACGTTCCTTGTTACTTTTATATAAAGAGAGTCGTTCTTCCGTAGGTGTCCTGATTTGAGACTGCTCTTCACCCGAACTCATGTTCGACGAATTGTAGTGATCCGAGTCCGACGTCTGAAATCACAAAGAGAGTATCCTGGCCACTTGTAATCTTTTTACTGTACTGCCTTCCATATAAGTTTTATTCAATGAAATTACAAAGACACGGATTTCAGCAAGTTAACCACTTTATTGTCACAATAACAGTACACGTAGGGGCGCGGATCCTATAATAGGCACAAGTGTCCCTGTTTACAAAACATTTAACTTGTAAAACTTACATTGTGATCGGCACAGTTTCTCTGGGTTAAAAAAAGGTCTGGATAGTACTACTAGCTGAGTCTTTTACAAGAATGAAATTTGTGCCTGAAAATACAGACTATATAATAAAACCTACACAGGAAACAGCATAGTTTCATAATTAAAATAAATATCAAACTGCGGGCTCTCCCAGTTATATAAACAAAATGCAGCTGATTTTAGCTTCAACATAAACAGCAGACGGGACTTTATGGTCAGTCAGCGAAATTCAAGCATGAGAATATGGTTATAAAACAATTGGAACAATGAACAATGTATTTAGTCATTCAAGATTTGACATATTTGCTAATGCACCTAAAATGCACAATCTGCAATTCTAAATAATACTATACAAAATGTAAGACATTATAGTTTGCAAAAAGAGGTTACCAATGATTGCTAAGCCTAAAATCTAAAAAAGGTGTTTGTTAGCACGTAATTTGCTACATGATAGGAACTATTACACCATGTATGACAATCAAAGAAAAAATTATATATACTAGTATTTTCCGTATAAAATCAATCCTTAACACTAGAAACGGGTAAAGTTAATTTAAAACATGCATTTTTCTATCATTTTTCGTAATTTGTTTCTTTTTGCTTGTGAATTTCCTGGACTCGCTGTGTACATGCAAGTTAATTAGCAAGTATTTGATTTATCATAGTGAAACGTAAATAAATGTAAACAAGACGTATTAGACCTATATAATAGTGTAAACAGGTAATAATATAGGGTTATTGCACTTATATTGGTGAATATTGGCACAAGTTGGCTGTGCAAATGCACGAGCTTGCGAGTGCATTTATACAGCCAACGAGTGCCAATATTCACCAATATACATTGTAGGTTTAATTAATCCTTAATTATGATTAATTATAATTAATCATATAGTTAAAACATTTCCTCATTATTTATAATAATTATTCCAACTAAAAAATTCAAATTAATGACCATTAGCTTTGGTATTCAAATTATCGCCTGTCCTGTAGGTGTCCAATATCGAATCATTCCAATGACCCTACCGAGTGTTATGATTTGTTTGTTTAGGATTTAGTGGGGCTTATACCTTCTAAATTAAAGAAAAAATATATTTCAATTTTGTATAAAAATAAACATATCTTACCTAGATGCCACTTCCATTCTTTAATCTGCCTTGAGAAATTGAGCAAACGACATTTTTGTTAACGACGGGGCGTTCAATATTGAACGCTCGTATCCGGAATGTTTCGGGCATACTCATATACGTAATACAAACTCAGGGTTCAATAAAATAGTTTTTTTAGACACTATTTGTTAGCTATATAATAATATACTATTACGTACATGTATACGAGTATAATGTTTTCTATGCCACTATATACATGTAATAATATACTATATGTATTTTTTTCTGTAAAACAAAAGCTCTCCAAGTTTTAGCGGAATATAAGTATTTTACATTTTGGCAATTAAAAAAAAATCGTAAAAAAAATGATAAATATTGGTGAGTTAGGGCCACATATTCAGTTACGACTTATATGAAAGGAACAGTTCAATTACCCCTCTTTTTACCCCTCAGTAGTCTTTTTTTTATCATTTTCGAATGAATTGTTCAAATGCTTAAAATATTTATTAATATGAACATCCTTAAAACACATGACTTACTATATTAACACTGTTTTCGCTGCATATGAATTCAAAGGCACGAAGAATGTTTTTATCAGTTTACCGTTCACTCTGACTTCGAGGTCAATATATGGATTTTACAGTACTAGTGTAGATAATTTGATGTCACCCTAACATGTTTCTTCGTTTTGTGAAATGATAAACAAGACAACAGTGTACATTTATGTCATCTTTTAGATCTTGAATATTCCAAATGTAAACTTTTTTTATGACATATATCATATAAGCGTAATTAGATTCTACATGACGCTGTTGTCATAAAATAACGTCATAAACTTATCATCTTAGCCATATACTCGTACATAAACAAAAAAAAATATTTGAAATAAAATTGCAAAAGAAAAAAAAAATGAATGAATAGTTTAAAAGATAAATAAAATAACGAGAAGATATACTGATTGTTTTTATCGCAATATGTTAAATTGACTTGACATTTTGAAATTTCTATTTTGTCTACAGCTTTAAAAAGTTACACGACTTCTAGAAAATTTGTTATAAAGGTCTATTTTTCTAGATATTTTAATCGGAAGACTTTAATTGTACCAAAACTTATTTATTTACATGCCACATGCTACGGCATTAAAAACACCATAAAACTGACAGTGGGTCAAAAGGTTAAAATATGCGTTTTACTATGACGTCATACACGTTGAACGCCTTGGAAATGCATCGTCGCCAGCGCTAATGCGAGTTTTTCAATTTGTTTGCACACAATGTTGCAGTTAAAAGACTATATATTGCAAAAATAATGATTCAGTGTTTAAATATATATACTACATTTACAGTAATAATGCATAAAAAACCAATTGCATGTAGAAAATAAATGATAAAAATTACAAATAGTATGCTGCAAATTCTAAGGATCAAATTTTAACTATATGTTTTCTCGTAATATTTTTAATATGCAGGAAACCGGCGACATATCTTAAATACTATAATGCAAAAAAAAGAAGACTGAATTACTCCAGATTACAGGACCGTGAAACATGTAAAGGGGGGGGGGGGCTCTCTTTCCCGAAGTGATGCCAAGACTTCCTCGAAATGCATGAAGGCACATATCTGGAAATTCTTAAAATAAAGGTGATAGAGAGTCGCAGGTGCAAATGTGTACTAGATAACCCCTCAACATGTTCAGACGTATCACAGCATGAATAGTTCGGAATTGAAAGGTTGCTACCATTGGTGTCGGAAGCAAATTGAAAGTGGGGGGCTAAATGTAAGAGAAAAAAATGTTAAACCTAAATAAATTGACAAGAAAAAAGTTAAATCCGTCTATTGCCAAAACGAAAATCCTCTTTCGTGCAGGGGGGTGGGGGGGGGGGGTTAGGAGTGTATAAGTGTATTTATACACTGTGATATGTTTTCGCCAGTGATTATTAAAGATTAACTAAATATTGTGAAAAAAAAAATAATAATAAGAGGATGATTTCTCTAAATGAATCTCAATGAGGACGGAAGTGAAATCGCTTCGCTTAGATATAAAATATGATAAGAAAAATAGAAAAAACTTTTAAATGTGTTGGTAAGCGTTTTTTCCCATATAATATATACTGTAAAACGAGAAAATTTGGTGAATACGTATTTTAGCGCAAACGCAAGTGGGACTGCATTGGCGCAAATAAATTTTAGCGTTTGCACGTGTCAGTAAAATATATAAATATGATTTTTTTTTGTCCACACCCGTATTTGACTTTTTGTTTAGTCCAGAACGGAAAAACATAAGTACTCCAGTATATAAGTAAACATTCGTTACCTTTAACACGGTACGTGTTGCTATCACATGGACGTGGTAAAATGTTAAAATTAATTTTAAAATCTATTTTCAATTTCAAAAAATGGAGCATTTACTCATTTAAATCACATTAAAACAATGTATGCATCGATAGAAACTTACTTAGATAAAACGGTAGTCCTAATCAGTATTGTCTGCAAGCTCAATCGTCATGCTTGATTGCATTGTTTACCTCGAGGCGATAGATGATTGACACGCCAAGAAGCCAAACTTTGAAGGTGCTAATGATAACAATGGGGTTACAACCACCGGGGTAACAATTGTTTGATTAAATTATAATTTGGCAAAAAGAGTTTTCTGTCTTCCGAACATGTGCAATGCTGATGTGTATATAAAATCGAATGAGCCGTCGACATAACGTAATCGCGCGTTGCGGTTTACATGTACTTATGTGTAAGCTTTGAAAACACTCAAAAATGATATTTAGAAATCCTTAAGCGCACAATAAGTCTAACCTCAGGGGCTCTTGCGCCAAAGGCTCTAAAATTAGTAGTGCGCCAAATATTCTCGTTTTACAGTATTTTGTACACTATTAATGTACAGCTCGTCCCCACAGCACTTTTAAGGTACACCGAATTTTTAGCAAGGATTTAATTTTGGCATTATTAGCGAGGGAGCCGAGATCGCTAAAAATTAATTGCGTTTTAATTATAATACCTTCTTTAATATGCATTTTAAAATCGCTAAAATAACATCTCGCTAAAAATAAAATTACTATTTTTTTTAAGGATAAATTGCTAAATTTCCGTCTCGCTAAAATTTCCACTTATACGGTATATATATTTGTCTGTCAATTACAATGCAAGATAAGAAATCTATTAACATCCTAAAAATTATCATTTTAATAAACATTCACATATAATTAAGAAAGGTCATTGCCTGTAAATACTGTATAATATCAAATAAAGTAAGGAGGGATAAGGACTTTTTTAAAAGCTGGAATTAAATGTAATGGAATACATTTTTAAAACATCTAGAAATTCTTTGCTGTAAAATTAAATATATTGCATAAAATCTACTATTTTCGGACCGAAATCGGGTTGTTCTATTCAAACCAAAATGCCCCATTTATTTTGAGTATTGATTTGAAATAACCGTTGTGTAATAGATATTAAATGACACCAACACCAGGCATAGGATCAAAATTCTATTAAGTGCGTAGTTTAACTAACTGCGTAAAAAAATCAATCACTGAAAATAGAAAAAAAAGAAGTTTAAAGAATGGCGACCATTTGGACAGTGTGTTTCTTTTCTTGCTTGTTCTTTACAAGTTCGCTTTATACAGATTTGAACAAAATTGAATGGGACAGTGATCAAATGTATATGCATGAACAAGTACTTAATTTACAGCTGGAGGTAGAGCAATTACGCGAGGATAACAAGCAAATACGCCAGGATAACAAAGAAATCAGAGAGCTATTGACAAAAACGAAGAATATCAGTCGTTCATGTACAAGTAAGTATTATCAAGATATCTATCGTCAATCGGGAGGCTTTGCACGAGTTGGCATTTTGATTATCCTGCGAAACATTGGATTTTTTTCTTCTGAACCTAAAAATAATGTGTAATAGATCTAAATATTTTTGTAGTTTTAAAAAGGGATTTCCAAACCATGTTAAAAGAATGTTGATAAACGTAGAAATCGAAAAATATATTAAATCTTTATTGTCTTAAATATACATATATCAATCATTTGTTCTTTTTAATTTCTTAAAGGTAATGACACTCCCTTTGATTGTTCGGACATTTACAAAAATGGCGAAAGGAAGACGGGAATTTACACGATATACCCATTTGGTAAAAACAGCCATGGCGTCTCCGTGCTTTGCAGAATGGATTCCCATTTAGGAGTTAGAACGGTAAAATACAGCACATAGAGGAAGTAACATGATAAAATACAAAAAGAAACCCCAAAATATACTTTAATAAATAATAAAGTACAATGCTTTGACCAGTATTTTGTAAATTGAAAAATTATTCTTTATTCATACGAAATGAAATGCTGCTTGTATATCAAACCATTTCATTACTAATACTGTAAACGTATAACATTTGGCTGTGCATTCCTTTTCGCGCCTTTTGCAGAAAGAAACGTCCGCTAATTCATGTCTTGCACATATACCCGTGTGTACAAAAATTAATAAATGCGCTAATTCAAAGCTTAGCTGACCTTTTCAAAAATCAATTTCCGCTAAATATAGTACACGCCAAATATAATACATTTGCAGTATCACAATTATATTGAAACCACAAAAACGTTATGCTACAAAGCTGTTGTATAATCAGGAAAGTATTCATAACTAGTGGGTGCAATCTTAAATAAATCGTTATAATATTTAACAGAACTCAATGTATTCTAAAGCATACTAAGGTATTTATCGTCCTAAGGCATAATACCTAATGTAGCCTAAAATATAAGTAACATAGAGTTTTCTAATAAATGGGTTCCTAAAGTATCTTATTAAACGTCTTGTTGTTTAAATATTAAAACACGCTTCTCCTGAATCATTAAAAAATAAAGACTTTATCTAGAGAATCATATTCACCATCTAACATATCATAGGATATTTAATTTACCCTAGTACCTAAAGGTGCATATAATGAAAAAAATGGTGAAGATAAAGAAATCTGATTTATCTAAAAAAAAGAATTTAAAAAAAATACAAATATGTAAAGGGACCATAAAACACTAACACCCGGAAAATTCAGAGTTGGAATTAGATACCTAAGAGGAGTAAGTTATCCTGTTTTGACTGGTCACACAGGTACTGAGTGTGTACTGTGTGTAATAAATGATGTTTTACTCTAAGTGTATGCTAAACCCTTTAAAATGTATAGTGTGTCTGCTCTATAACATGTATCCATTAATTATCATATAATATATCATTGACTTATCCATATCAAATAGAAATATAATCAGTTTAATGCAACCCCAGGAAACGTAATAAATATAACATAAAGTTGACAGTAGTAATATACAGTTACAGAAACCCATGATTTCTTTTTACTTGTAGCATACAGTTTATCAAAAAAATAGTGATAAAATAAATGGAATGTTTTGAGTTTGTTTTATAATCAAACAAGCAAAACTTGGCACTGAGTAAATTATCAAATTATGGTCTTATTACATCAATAAAGAAACCAACAGATTATAAGTGTTTTATCTTTGAATAACAGTAACATTAAAACCCAAATGTAGTTTTTAAGAGATAATGATATTGTACTTTAAATAGTTTATCCCTTAGGCATTGTAACACTTAGTAAATAATGTATTCAAAAACCAAAATAACATGCATATCATCCTTCTGTTTTCGAAATTTTCGTCAAACTATTCTAAAATATGTTCATTAGTTCATTATGTATCAGAAGTAAAAAAAAAATGCTTATCAATTATTCCAAATGGGTACACTGGTGTAGTTTTGTATACACTGTGCATGTAACTTTCCCTGCCCAATGGTACATGTTTGTTTATTATTTTAATGTCTCACGAGTGATATTGCACTCACTGGAAATGTCTTTATTATTTCATATGTGACATTTGTAAATAGAAGTTAAATAATCCTTCTTCACATTTTTTTAAACCAGAAATAACAACACATTACACAATTATTTTCTAACAAAGTATACTCCATTCCTATTATACCGGTTGTTCTACGATACCGGAGCAATTCTATTTCCATCTCTAGTGTGCAAAAAACGACACCAGGATGTCGGCTATTTTAGGACAAGTGATACCCCTGCTGTCAAGCATTATCTAATTTATTCATAAAATGTTACGTTTTTTGGTAAGTAATCAGCTGTTTTCCTCAAGACCCATACATGCTAAAGTTTCTCTGTTATTTTGCACCACACTTCATATCAGACATCGATAAAAGGATTGAAACAATTGAATTGTAAACCATTTCCCCAGATAGTCTTCGGTTTTGTTGTCTAAAAATATATGGAACGCTGTTTTGATTAAAATTGTAAAGCTTCTCAAAGGCGAGATGATACTGCTTCAAAGAGCCATAGCGCATTTGATAGTCACTTTCCCCTACTCTTGTATTGATTTTTAAAATACTTTGTGTAACAAAAATTTTACAATGTTGTTTATACATGTCTTAAAGCAACTCACACAAAAATAATACTCAATTATTAATAGTTCCCTCATATGATAGATATAAAAATTGTTCAGTTTATATGGAGTATATAGTAAATACTGAGGTACCCCCTTAAACAATGACAAACTGTAGGAAAAGACCACCATTAACCAGAAAAACAACTTCTGAATAATTATATTTGGATATGACTGCACTTCATTACGCTTAGATAATTTTGGTTAAAGGTGGTCTTTATTTTGAAAATGTTGAAAATATGTATTTAATTTTTCTTCTAAAATTAATTCAAAATTCAACAATCTGTCTTGATTTTATCTAATTGATAGCCAAGACTTCGTGGCATAGTGGTATGATTGCTGGATTGAAAATATAATGATCGTGAGTTCGAGTCTTACAGTGCGTGTAATACCATTTTATTTTATTTTTTTCTCGTGTGCATTCCCTATGTTTTCTTTTATTATTTTAAAATACATGTATAATGAAAATATAACACTGGTTCACATATGATTACATACATGTGGATTTTGATTTGAAAAGGTACATGTATCTATAAATAGAAACAGGTGATTTCCTTTTAAATACTTGTATAGGCCGAGTCGTCGGTAAGGCAGCTATGGCTCTTTACTTGAGAAGGTTTCAAAATATATTGATTTATATAAATAGTTTTTTAAAAATATGTTGTTGTTTTTTTTTTCAATTAAAAAATGTTCATTATATTAATAAAAAATATATATAAAGTGACAATTCCCCGTGTTATTTACCTTGATTAGGAATCTAAGGAAGAAATATAATACTTTGAAAAATAAATGAAATTAAGAATTTATTACATCAACATATTTAAGCTAGTTTAGATGGAATATATTTCCAATAATATAATGTCAATCCGTAATTGAATTAACATGGGAGAAATTGTTGATTTAAAAAAAAATCCAAGACGAATTTTGTTTGATTTCTGTCCTTTCTAGCTGGCCAAACATTTGCACCGTTGCCAGAGTAACCTCTTTGAATACACAAACGCTGACTCGGTTAGATTTGTGTCTTTCTCATGTAAAAATATGTAGACAGTTCAATTAAAACATCATAAAAAGGTATTTTATTCATTTTTATTGAAAAATAACGTACGGTTAATGAATGTATAAAACTTTTTTGACCGATTGACTATCAATAATCAAGTACATCGGTACCTTAGGACCCCAGCATAATACACATTAGGTTAGAATATAGAACATCAGGTCTGCTCTCCTATATAAAAA
This sequence comes from Saccostrea glomerata, assembly GCA_003671525.1. Classification (NCBI taxonomy): domain Eukaryota; kingdom Metazoa; phylum Mollusca; class Bivalvia; order Ostreida; family Ostreidae; genus Saccostrea; species Saccostrea glomerata. The sequence goes on from PRKT01000144.1 coordinate 615,405, forward strand.
AAAAAGGTATAACAAAAATTAAGAACACAAAACTTCGCATTCATTAATTCTTTTTAAATAAATTCCAACGTAAACACTTCTATAAAAAAGATTGTTCGACTACGTATTCACTAAAAGAGTCCTTTGAATTTTCAGCATCCAATCCAATGATTCTTTTTGACCATTCAAAACATTATGCAGCCAATTAAATTAAAAAAAAAAAACATTGAAAATCAAGAAGTATTTCTAAAAAATATCTTCGTAATTCGAAAAAAGTTGCATGTTGACAACAATGTGTAATATGTTATGCCAAAAAAAAAAGTCAAGAAATACCTGAAAAGATAAACCATCACTTAGAAATACACATACAATTGCATATATTTATTTTTAAATCTTGAGGAAAAGTTGAGAAATCATGAAAAAAATTACTTATATGGTCGACAGCTCTTTAAATTATGGAATATAGAAATATCGAAGACCGGGGTTCCACTTCATCGTGACAGTGGCAAGTGTGATATTTTCTATACAAAATTTCGTAGCATCATGTTAAAATTACTGAAATGTATAATTTCCTTCATTCAGGTTGTGCAGTACAGGGGCAATCCTCACATGAATTTCAATGTTACATGGGAGGACTACAAGCGAGGTTTTGGGGATGTTCGAGATGCTTACTGGCTCGGTAAGAGAGGAATCCAGCTTCACTTTGATTTATGGATTTTATGATGTTGTACATCCTATTTGAGAATTTTTTCACTAATATAGAGGCGTCACCATATACCAACGTGAAGGGCTTCAAATTTTGACCTTCGCTCGGCACTCAGGGCCATTGAGCAGTGTCTGAGGGATCTGATCGTTCCAACGCCTGCCGTGACACGGGACCCCGTTTTAAGGTCCCATCCGACGGACCCACGACCTTGACTTCAAAGTGCCGGGCACATGAAGAAGGAACAGTTACTACTTATTTTTTATCGACTTAGGTCAGTCGGGGCCGAGATTCGAACTCACGAACTTCCGATCAAGGAGCGAGCGCTCTACGAACTGGGCTATCTGACGGTTCCCGCTGTACAAGTTCCTACAAATAATTAAAGCTCAGTTTTACGGATTAACAATTGGATTAACACTTCAAAGCACTTCCCTAACAAAAATTATTTACTATGTTTAACTACTGTTAAAACTTTGATAATCTGATTTACTTTGAAACTTTACATGTACACTCTTTTTTTTTTAATTTCAAAGCTTAAAATCTCTTAAATTCGATAACAGTTATGCAAAATTTAGAAATATTATGTTAATATACAAATAACTTTTCTATTCATCATAAAAGTTTTGCATTAACGTGTATGAACTGAAGAACCAAAAAAAAATAACAATCTGAATTCCATAGTAGAATTAGATCTACTTTGATTTACTATTGTGAAAAACTGTGTTACTGTAGTATAGTAAACTAAAGTTACGATTATAATTTTGTTAGGGCAAGCTTTTATCTTTTTAAAGCTGTAAAAAAGAATGTTAACATCTTTTTTTCCGTAAAGGCGTTAAACAGTTTTTTTTTTCATGTGGTATGTTCATAGATTATACAAAACAACAGAAAAATATATGTTTAATGTAGAAGCAAAAAAAAGTATGTTTGAGTTGGAAAGCAAGAAATATAAAAGAAAACAGGAAAATAGGATTGATTGATTGTATATTGTTTAACGTCCCTCTCGGGAATTTTTCACTCATATGGAGACATCACCGTATGCCGGAGAAGGGCTTTAAATTTTGACCTTTACTCGGCACTCAGGGCCATTGCGCAGTGAGGGATCTTTATCGTGCCAACGCCTGTCGCTGACACGGGGCCTGGGTTTTTAAGGTCTCATCCGAAGGACCCGCAACTTTCACTTCAAAGTGCCCAGCACATGGCGAAGGAACAGTTGCTACCCATTTTAACGACTAGGTCAGAATGATTCCGAAATACGAACTCAAGACCTCCCGATCACGGAGCGAGCGCTCTGCCGACTTAGCTACCGTGAACGGTCAGGAAAATAGGAAATAAAACCCAAAATAAAATGACTGGTAAAAAAAAATTATTTTGAAACTAGATAAATCTGGGAGCAAAATTAATATTGATATTGATCAGATACCCCTACCTCTAAAGAAAAAATAAACATCATATATAACGACAAATGTTTGTGCTAATTGTTGGTCAATGTTTAATTAGCTATGTATTTCCTATTTAACTTTTCTCTATTGAAGCTGAGAACGACTCGTAAAAAGTCATACTCCATATGTTTTTTTTTCTATCTCCGATAAAGCATCAGGTTTTACATACCCTTTGCATTCGGTACACGTGCACTCTATATTTACAGGTCGCGGCATCAAGCTATGAGATTCATATTGCCTGGTGTACACATTGGTAAACGAAATTACACCCTTGAAACAGTCCGGTGCATGGGACAGTGGTTAGAGTATTCGCTTCTCAATATATGGCCCCGTGGGGATCTGGGTTAGAATAGGTCCTCAGTACCCCCTTGCTTGTCGTAAAAGGCGATTAAATGGAGCGGTCCCTCGAATGAGACCGTATAAACCGAGGCCCCGTGTCACAGCAGGTGTGGCACGATAAAGATCCCTTCCTGCTCAAAGGCCGTAAGTGCCGAGCATAGCCCTAGATTTGCAGCCCTTCACCGGCAATGGTGACGTCTCCATATCAGTGAAATATTCAGGAGAGGGACGTTTAACAGTATACAATCAATCAATCAATCTCAATATATGTATATATATATCCATGTAAAAAAAAATATTAAAAGGGAAGTGACATGTAAAAAAAAAACCAAACAAACGAAAACATTATGAACAATTGGGAAATAATTTTTCCTTCATGCATTTATTTAATTTATTTTTTTGTACCTAGTAACAACGAAAATGCAGAAATGTCTGCACAGAAGAGATATATACATGTATGTGTACAGCGAAATACTTGTAATTTTGAATAGGTCAAAAGTTTAATATGGGCTTGAAAAAGGGAACGAGCGAAAATAGATATATGACAAGGATAACTATTTTGCTTTTACAAATCATGGTCAGCTTTAAGGACAGACGATACGTTCCGCATTAAGAAATAAGTTTTTCAAAGATTTTGTCATTGAAGCATTGCTCCTCTAACATGTTTCATCACAAAAAAATTGAGGTGCCTTACCAGGCATTTGCATAAGATACCAGAGGGTAATCTTTATAATATAATCCTTTTGGGAACAGAATAATTCACCAATATAATTTTTTTTTTAGTGTTTGGACTCTTTAAAGACGTTAAGAAACTGGTTTAGAAATCAGAAGGTAATTACAATTTTGAATATTTTTTCATACATTATGAAGATAAACAAAACAGATATTTTGAGGACCATATCGTCTGACCTTAAGAACCTATTCAACCCTGAATATACACTTACCACTACACTGTTCTCATTCCATGGTATTTTCATGAATTTATTGAAAAAAATGAACTTCCCAGGGTATTACTCGATTTGTAATATTTTACGATTCTTTTAAACATTTTATTATGTCTATGGGAATTCATTGAACACTTTATTTGTAGATTGATTTTTAGTATAACTTTTTTCTATTTAGGAAATGATGCTATTCATGAATTGACAACAACTTTCCAATACGATCTGCATGTGTACATAAATGCACAGTTCAATGTCTTCACTTATGGAGTAAAGTACAGCTCATTTTCCATCTCTGCTGAGACTGATGGTTATAGACTTTCTTTAGGAAAACAATCGGGAAATCTCAGTAAGTAGTATTGTTTCCTCGAAGTCTTTTAAACATGATACATTGAGCACATACATCAGGCATTGATTAAGCATCATAACAACAAATGGCTTGCAAACGATCAAAACTTTTGCAAAGCAGACGCAAAACATTCATTACATGTACGAGGGTTGTATAAAGGTATCTTTTTATTATCATTACCAGCAGGCAGACAACGTTGTTTAAACATTGAATATTAGTTGAAGTTGGGCTGAGACGTTGATAATCTACATACAATATTGATTAAACGTTGACTTTTCGACGTTGAAAATGTAACTTAGATTCAACATTTAATTCAAATTGAGTTGAATTGCCAACATTGATTCAACGTCGGATCTTCGCTGAGCGGTCCAATCCTTTTTTTTCGCTGAGCGGTCCAATCCTTTTTTTCGCTGGTAGATAATTCGGACTATAATTGCGTCGGACTATACATGTAACACTGTCGAACCATAACGAGGTCGGCCTTGAGAAAGTCGCACTACCGTATATCATTCCTAAAATATTATAACTGACAAGGTTAGTAAATATAGGAATTTTACAAATTCAATGATAAATATGAATTCAGTACAAAATTGGCAAAGAACGAATGAAGAGCATGGGCAGTAGGACATCCGGAAAATATTTAAAAAAGACAGCATAAGAGTCATTGGCACGTTTTGAGAATTTTAAAGATTTTATATATACAGCTGTGGTTAGCTTTTAAAAATTAAAAGTCGATTTGTTATCTATCGTGATTATGGATGTTTTTGAATTCCAACTCACGCCAATTTCATTGTACATTGTTGGGGTAATCAACTTAAAGTTGCACCATTCTGTCCACGCAGAAGACCAACACAATCCCTAAGATAATACTGATCAGGAGATCAACACAACCCTCAGGACTCTAACACCAAGATTTTATTTAAAATTTACTCTTTAAAGAAAGCATTTGATTTTCGACATGTCAGAGGTTCATTGAAGAGACATAATGTGTCGAAATGCGTATCTGGTGCATCAAAAGTGGTACCGTATAAGATTTACATCTTACCTCGGAATGGTTTCATGTTCTGGACTATTTCATGACCACATGTGAAAATACAAATGCTCGAGTTTTGTAACATGAATTTATAAAATGTACTTTGTTGAAATTTATTGTAACACATCTATTGATATGAAATTGAATATATGTGAATAATATATATTTACATATTTTCGTATACAGTACATGTATGTTTTCCTTTATACAATTATGAAGGCATCTTAGTACAGTAACCCTGTAATAAAACGGTTGAAATTTAAATAAGTAATGACCCCCCCCCCCCCCCCGGTATTTCATTAACGCCAAACCAACATCTTATGCTAATTTTGATGTGGTTTAATGCTGTCATATAATTTACCATTAAGAAGAAAAATTCGTTTTATGGCATATTTTCATTATTGTTAGGGTCTTTTGTAATGTCTTAGTCAATATCTCGTGTAAAAATTAGATCCGACCGCCTTTTTGTACCGCCTTTTTGTAGATCGACTTATATGTGCTACATCTCATGACATCATTTATATATAGTGATCTTGAATACAGTGAAAGTAATCTTACTTGATAAACGTTCGGAGGAAATATTTAGAAGTGCCATTTTTGATGAATTTTGATCCTCACGAATATTCTTTAATTCTTCATAAAATGAACTGGACAACATCGCAAGGCTATCCTCCAGCCTGTTCATTGTTTTGTTTATTTGATTAATCCTCTGATGTAAATCATTGGTTTCATTTTGTAAAGAAAGTACATTCACAGTTTGAAACTTATCTAGTTTTTCTCTTTCAGTTACCGTTGCTTGAATAGACACAAGTTTTTGATTGAGTTTCAAATTGTCGTCTTTCATTCTGCTTTCCTTTTCCTCCAACAACCGGACTTCTTTTACCACGTCCAGAAGTCTTGCCTTCATAACTTTGGTAGTGTTTTTTCTATCTAATGCATCCATCACTAAACTCTGAATTTTTTGTACCATTGAAAAACGCACTAATGTTTCTTGATTCAAAATATTCCTAAGAACGCTAGATGCTTTGTCAGATGTTGTACTGGGCAATACCTCTACGTTTTCCATTGTGTCACTTTCAGCTAAATTCAAGTGTCCAAATGCTTCCCTTAGAGAAAGCAAAATATATACAAATTGCAAAGTCCTCATTTTTTGTGTCTTATCCCAGTAAACGCATCTATAGTTATGTCTATTCTGGTAGGGAACATAACAGTTTTATTTTCTGAAACAGACATTGTTTGCAATGCATGATTGAGATAAATGAAAAGAAGTCTTGAATTGTTACAACATTCTTATTTTAATCAGCCTATTTTGAATCACATGAACTTCATTTTGCCTGGGATATCTGATACGGAAATGATCAGAAGATATTTTATCTTTTATCTTAATTTCAATAGATATAACAGATTAACATTATCTATGTTTTTGATGTTTCTTCCTCCACGCCAAGAAGCAAAAAACACTCATTCTCTAACAGATTGTATCAAAGAGAGTTGAAAAATAAAAGATGCTAATTTCATTATTCTTGGATTTTTTCGCAGAGATTTGCTTTGGTGTTTTGTTTTTGTTTTTTTTTTTGTTTTTTGTTTTTTTAGCTTCAATAATTAACACAAATTATATCTTTTACAGAATCACAATTGGAACAAATGAAATGTAAGCACATTATGAGATTTTACATAAGAATTGTAAGGAACGATTTTTTTTCTGACCAATCTTTTTGTATTTTAATGAAAATATTCATATCTAAGTAGTAATAAAGTGCAAATGAACATTAACGTAATGTGTTAACGTAGGAGTTGATATAATTTTCAAGCGATAAATTTATAGATGAAAACTGTAAGATTCTTAAAACAAATTCCGTATCCATTTTAGATATTTATTTTTAGTGACACAAAACTTTGTTTACATTGGTGCAATTATAGAGATTTTACCTACACATTCATTACATATCTTTTATTATGTGTGAAACGTATAATGTTAATTGAATAGGCATTAACACCCCTCCCCGCAGTCATGCATTTTAACTCATATACCATTTGCTATTTCTAACGCAAAATCACGCATTTACCGTTTCCCCGCAATCAGGCATTTTCACACACTTTATAAAGTTCATTTAATCTTCAATTTATTGCCAAATTCCAACTATTTTATACTTGCTTGAATCTCATAAAATAAGAAAAGCTTTTTTCTAATTAAAATATTATTTCAGAATATTATTTACGCTAAACTTTAGAGAAATTTGTACCCCGTTATAAAGTGCTTGCGGGGAATTGGTAAAGTAATATTTCTATGACGCGAGGATTCAATGTATGTTGCATAGCAATTTTCTAAGTTGTAAAGAGTTAAAGTACCAAACATTGTCATTCATCTGTCTCAAAGGGATATTGGGAGAGTTGGGCGTTTATTTCTAGTAAAACAAAATGAATGTTTTATTTATTACAATGTATCTTCCGTAGTTTGTTAATAGATTCTTTATGCTTTCTAGATGTTTTAATTTGCAGCAACAAAATTTCTTTCAGTCTGCCATTTCAACAAAACAGTGGCGTCTTGCAAAAATATAACCAAACACACATCAGTCGTCATACATTCGTAAAGTCCTCATTTTTTTTTATCAATGCTTTACCTATGGTGTTATTCTTTGTTGTGTTCCGCCATTGAAAGGAACATTTAATTTTTGGAGGCAGACGTCTTCCGCATCTCGTGTTTAAGATAAGAAATACAAGTACACTTGTCTTAGGTCGACAATCTTTGAAGCATATGTACTTTACTTTGTCTAACTAATTTGCAAAGGTGCATTAAGAATGTTATCTTTTATAAATAATGACACTATGTAAAACAGATTTACTTATCTATTTTTGCTTTTGATGTATTTTTCCGTCGTCGGAAAATGGCTTCGTGGTTTAAGGTTTTAGCTTTTTGTGATACACATCACTGTGGAAAATTCAGTGATAGAGAAATGCGAATTTGCACACTGTCAATGATAAATGCAGCTTAATTGTAGAAAGTCTTTCTATTGAATCCCAACAACTTTGACGTTTTGACCTTGACCTTGGTGATTTTTGCACTAACGAAAAAAACTTTGGCCATATTTTTTGAACGGTAAGGGTTAAGGCTTTCATATATCAAATATGTAATTCTTATGACAAGTCTCTTAATTGGATACCAAAAACTTTGACCGTTTGACGTTGACCTTGGAGTTTGGCCTACCTTAAAAATACAACCTTGACTATAATCTTTCAAGAGTTGGGAATTGGGCTTTTATACTTCATAATGTAATCCTTGTGACAAGTCCGTTTGTTTGATATCAAGAATCTTGACCCTTTAACCTTGGAGTTTGACCCATTTTTACACAAAAAATCTAAACTTCTTTTACATTGGCCCTAATTTGTACACGATAGATACATGGATTTTTATATTCCAAATATCAATTTTTTGTGGCAAGATCTTTTTTATTTGAAAAGAAAAATTTTGATCTTTTGACCTTGACCTTGGAGATTTCATCACTTACAAACAGACCTTTAACCTTGGTCATAACTTTTGAATGATAAGGGCTAAGGCTTTCATAAATCAAATATGTAATTTTTGTGAGAAGACCTTTCATTTGATATCGAAAAACTTTTACCCTTTGACCTTTACCTTAGAGTTTGACCTACTTTTTACAAACTTTAACCTTGGTCATAACCTTTGAACAGTAAGTATATATAATTCTTGTGAGAAGACCTTTCATTAGATATCAAGAACCTTGATCTTTTTACCTGGGTCTTCGGGTTTACATTTTACAAACTTTAACCTTGGCCATAACTTTTGAACGGTAAGGTCCAGCACTTTCGTACTTCCAATATGTAATCTTTGAGATAAGGCCTTTCTTTAGAAACCAACAACCTTGACCCTTTGATCTTGACCCCAGAGTTTGTCCTACCTTTCAAAACGTTAACCTTGGTCATAACCGTTGAACAGGTGGAGATAGTGTTTTATATTTAACATTTATATTTGTATTTCTTGTTAAAAGGCCTTACTATAGGTACCAAGATATTTGATCTGCGTTTTAAAAGCTTAACCTTCACTATGTTGCCATACAGGGGCATCTGTGTTTCACAAACACATCTTGTATTTCTGGAAATCATTGGGATAATGAACATTGCATTAATAAAAATGCCCCACAATACACATATTAACAGGGATTTTTAAATAAGAAACCCTACAAGACGTAGAGCCGCTTAATTTATCGATTATAACAGGACTTTTTAGGTAATTTATAACAAAAAATTAATAATCTTGGCTAACATTGCATTTCAAAATATGCAGCCTACGTACGCAGTTATGATAAGGTTGTCCGAAGGCGTAAAATGTCTTAAAAATATATACTTTATTTTGAGCTACATTTTAATTTCAATATGTGATCCTTGTTTGAAATTGCAGTCAACTTGAGATAACAGTTTAATCAGTTATTATAATAAAGTATCTCTTTGATGTCAGATGACTGTGTTGATCACGTGACGGACATTTTTGATATTCTTAAATGTTGCACAAAAATCGCTTCGGCACAAGTGCAAAACAATTATTGTGCAAAGTTTCTTACATAGATCGATTTATCGTGATCCCTGGTACATAAAAAGTGCTGGGGGCAGATTTAATTTTTACTTCTTAAGAAAAGATTTTACGATAAATTAAAATTACCAACGTAAGAAGGGGTATTTTCCACACTTTATTGCGATTCATACAAAAACAGATAAACTACATATGATCCTCCAGCAAAATTCAGTTAGAAGACATACTTCTCTTTTAGAATCATGCAGAATATCTGTGATTTATCCTTGTCTTTCACTTGTGCCAGTCCAATATAAACACGATTCATAAATTCTAACTCTGTCTACGGAAGTGTAAGGTGAGCGTTTCGAACATATTTTTTTTTCTATTGCATGAATACATGAATGTGCATATCGGACAAGCAAAAGGAATAGAGATGTTTAAATATCAGATGTTAAACATTATAACTGCAAACACGAGCTTAAAAACAACCCTTTCTCTTGAATTCAACACAAGTCCACATAATAAATTTACATGCTGTGTAATAATTATGACACTTTCCCCGTCATGTCAGCACAAGTATGCAGTGACTTGACGTCATATTCTATTATGACGTCATATCTAGGTAATTCAGAGAAGTAACTACAGTTTGAATAACTTGATATTTTTGATGTATCTTTTACATTTTTTTTCTTCTAATTATATTGATAAGTTTATAAAAAGTTTATAAAAAGTTTATTATAAAGCACAGCCTCTCGCACGCACATAACACGAAAACATCAAACGATTAGGAAGGAAATTTTTATTTAAATCTACGAACATCAATAGGGATATAATGGATTGTTCAGGTGTACATTATCGTTCAGTGAAGATTACAGTGATAATAATTCTTTGATATATAAGAATTGATAAGAAGTTAAAGTTTCATAAACAGGTACGCTGATTTATTTTCGTCAATTATTTCTTGAATGTCATTAGCCTACTGCAGATAGGAGGTTGTTTCTATTAAGAAAAGAACTCTTGTGCTGAAAATAATGCAAACTTAGTGGAATGCTTGAATTATCAGGGAGACAGAAAGAAAAGCCAGCAGAAATGAGGAAATTGTAACATGATGTAAAAAAATTAATGATGAAAAGTGATGCGTTGCTAAAATTACTGATAACTTTAGGGCTGATCACCAAAAGACCACTTATGATGATCATATATCAAAGTAATTTTGAAATACGGCTATAAATGTTCTAAAACTTAATTATTACGTAACATTTCACCCTCAGTCTCTTTATTAATTTCATTAATACTCATCTACCTGTACCATGATGGCCAATCACAAATTGAAAATAATAATAATTTCACCACGATAAACTAATTTTTTTTGCCTATGAACCTAATCCTTAAATTGTAATTTTTTTTTTCATTGGTTATTATATAAATTATCGCAGTGGCATATCTAAGCCCTGATCGCATAATTATATATTCACATTTCAAGTTTGATTTAATGTAGAAATCCTTTTTACTAATTTACTTGCTATCCTCACACTTTTCATAATGCATAAATTCTAACATCTTTATAAAATATTCACTACCTTACTAGTAATTGAACTGCCGAATAACCAGGGATGTTGATTTGTGAGGTGGAGGGAATAATGAGATAACATATATGTGCTGATCAATGCTTGAACATGATGATAGATAATTTTTAAAAGGGAGTTTAATAATGAAGAAAATCTATCTGAAATATTTGTCTTTTCATTTTTATTTTATTTTGGCTAGCTTTTTGCTTAGGATATATCTTCATTAGATAGATTGCGTTAGGATCTCCAAAGTTATTCAGGATTCGTTTTATTGTCTCTCTTTCTCTCTTTTAACGGATTGTGTTTTCTTAGGCATTTATAAAATCAATAAAGTAGTCCAAACAACGAGTAAAATAAAATCTTTATAAACTAGTTCTCTTGAAACTCCTTTTCTTAATTTTAAATGTCTATTTTTTGTTTGCAAATGCCCATTCTTGAACCTTTCTGTATAGGGTGTTGGCTATGCTCCAAATGAAAGAAAATTGGCAATAGTACTATTCGGTGTGTAAATCAAACACGAAACTCGAGTATTATTCAAAAAGTACGCTACCTTTTATTTACTAGTATTAGCACAAATTCACGTACTTAAGATTTATTTGCTGCTATATTTTGTTTTTATGTATTTATAACCATGCCGGTTCCCTCTAGTGCTATGTTTCTAAAATTGACCACACAAGGGTTTGCAGTCGTATGAATTTCAGGGGGTTATGTAGCAACAGCTAATGATAAAACGCAGCTTAATGATAGAAATGCGCAGGAGTAATAAGGAAGTTTATAAAATATTTTACATTGACTAAATCAGTGCTGCATTATGAAGTCATAGTAGGCGAGATGACTTCAATTTGAGATCTCAAGTTTTCGTAACATTGGTATTGAGATATGTAATTTAACTCTAGAAAATAACTAGAAACGTATAAAAATTAACAAAAATATTTTTTTTTCATTTTCTTATACTGTATCTCTCATTTTGATTAAATTCTACCACCGTTGACGTCATATGTGTATATCGAGTAACTTGGGAATTGATCATGTAGTGTTAAGATAATTCGGCTAAGACGGCATGTACAAAGATACGTAAAATGGAGTTTAAAAGGAAATATAGGGAATATTATGTGAAATTCATATAGAGTTCAGTTAATTAAAGAGGGATGCAAATTTATTTTCATCGACTATATTCCCTTAAGCTTACGAGCGAATGTGTGGGTTTAATTTTTTTTTACTGACAGAACAGTGGGATTCAAGCAGCTATATTATTTACTCAAAGAAATCATTAATCTCCGGGGTATTGTTGTTCTGTAATTTTTTTTTTTACAAAGGAACATTCGCAATTCATAGAAGTCACGTGATGCTGTGGCGGTGTTGCACGCCTGCGTAAGGCACTTTTTAATGCAATATTTCAAAACAATTCACGTGTATCAGCCGTTTTTGGTAACTTGTTAATCTTAATTTTCTTGAAAAAGTCTAAATTTGCCAAGAAATGACTTATATACTTCCTTAACATACCCGCGTATCATTAAGCGTCGCAATACACCGTTTGATTCAAAATAAATTCATCAGTCTATAGTTGACATTTTCAACCCCAAAAATATTATTCTTTCATTAGCGGTGATTTAGCATTAACGGTTGAGAATCTCATCTATAATTGCAATAATTTATTGCACAGTGTTTCAGTTGCAACGCTTAATTCTATTTCTATCATCAAGGGGTGTTTTATCATTAGCGGTTATTAGATCACCATCCATATGCAGTGAAGACAAGGACGATGCCATGACAATAACAAAGACAAAAAGAAAATCAGATAGCTACTTAATAGGAAACTAACCTGTACAAAGTTGCACATGCACAAAAGTGAAAAAAACAGCCAGAATATCCAAGAATACACACTTTTTGACACAAGAAAGATTCTGATTATAACAAAATGACTAAAGAAAATATTCACGCCTTCATTCATCACATACAATTTATTGAACCTCTTAAAAAGAGAAAACTATGAAAGACTGATGTGCCAAGAAAACACTTCGTACAGCATCAAAAGAAAAAAACCAGTATCAACAACTGTAACCAAACATTCAAAGATTATTAAGCAAATTCACGAAAAAACAGCGGACCATAAGCAAAAGGATAAAAGAAGAAAGGGAGCTTCTTCAATGTAGAAGATGTCAAAACTGGTGATATGGAAAATACCGATGTGTATGAAGTAAGTTGTCCTTGTGGAGAGTGTTAGCCTTAGATGAATGTTTTAATTAGCTAAATGTGATGATTGTTTGGACACTTCACTCATTTATCCTTTTGTTGTAAGAAAAAATCGAACAATTGCTGTTCTTTTAAATAACCGCATTGTAAAAGGAAGCAAAAAATTGTCTGTAGATCATATTGTAAATGTTTCTAAGAATGTCTCTTTTGCTTTTTCTTAGCATCTTCATAAGAAAAATATGTAAATAAAAAGAAAACTTTTTTCATTTAAAAATAGATAACCTTTAAAAATTACTTAATTTGTTAATACAAATTTATCTAACTCTAAAAAAAATTGCTATTTATTACATTAATGGCGCGCAATACATATACATACACATACCTGAGGGGAAAATGTATAAAAATGACAATTGACAATTGAGTTCCACGTTGAAATCTTAACGTTCCTTCATAATTGTATAAAGGAAAACATACATGTACTGTATACGAAAATATGTAAATATATATTATTCACATATATTCAATTTCATATCAATAGATGTGTTACAATAAATTTCAACAAAGTACATTTTATAAATTCATGTTACAAAACTCGAGCATTTGTATCTTCACATGTGGTCATGAAATAGTCCAGAACATGAAACCATTCCGAGGTAAGATGTAAATCTTATACGGTACCACTTTTGATGCACCAGATACGCATTTCGACACATTATGTCTCTTCAATGAACCTTGGTGTTAGAGTCCTGAGGGTTGTGTTGATCTCCTGATCAGTATTATCTTAGGGATTGTGTTGGTCTTCTGCGTGGACAGAATGGTGCAACTTTAAGTTGATTACCCCAACAATGTACAATGAAATTGGCGTGAGTTGGAATTCAAAAACATCCATAATCACGATAGATAACAAATCGACTTTTAATTTTTAAAAGCTAACCACAGCTGTATATATAAAATCTTTAAAATTCTCAAAACTTGCCAATGACTCTTATGCTGTCTTTTTTAAATATTTTCCGGATGTCCTACTGCCCATGCTCTTCATTCGTTCTTTGCCAATTTTGTACTGAATTCATATTTATCATTGAATTTGTAAAATTCCTATATTTACTATCCATGTCAGTTATAATAGTTTAGGAATGATATACGGTAGTGCGACTTTCTCAAGGCCGACCTCGTTATGGTTCGACAGTGTTACATGTATAGTCCGACGCAATTATAGTCCGAATTATCTATCAGCGAAAAAAAGGATTGGACCGCTCAGCGAAGATCGGACGTTGAATCAATGTTGGCAATTCAACTCAATTTGAATTAAATGTTGAATCTAAGTTACATTTTCAACGTTGAAAAGTCAACGTTTAATCAATATTGTATGTAGATTATCAACGTCTCAACCCAACTTCAACCAATATTCAACGTTTAAACAACGTTGTCTGCCTGCTGGTAATGATAATGAAAAGATACCTTTATACAACCCTCGTACATGTAATGAATGTTTTGCGTCTGCTTTGCAAAAGTTTTGATCGTTTGCAAGCCATTTGTTGTTATGATGCTTAATCAATGCCTGATGTATGTGCTCAATGTATCATGTTTAAAAGACTTCGAGGAAACAATACTACTTACTGAGATTTCCCGATTGTTTTCCTAAAGAAAGTCTATAACCATCAGTCTCAGCAGAGATGGAAAATGAGCTGTACTTTACTCCATAAGTGAAGACATTGAACTGTGCATTTATGTACACATGCAGATCGTATTGGAAAGTTGTTGTCAATTCATGAATAGCATCATTTCCTAAATAGAAAAAAAGTTATGCTAAAAATCAATCTACAAATAAAGTGTTCAATGAATTCCCCTAGACATAATAAAATGTTTAAAAGAATCGTAAAATATTACAAATCGAGTAATACCCTGGGAAGTTCATTTTTTTTCAATAAATTCAGGAAAATACCATGGAATGAGAACAGTGTAGTGGTAAGTGTATATTCAGGGTTGAATAGGTTCTTAAGGTCAGACGATATGGTTCTCAAATATCTGTTTTGTATATCTTCATAATGTATGAAAAAATATTCAAAATTGTAATTACCTTCTGATTTCTAAACCATTTTCCAAACGTCTTTAAAGAGTCCAAACACTAAAAAAAATTATATTGGTGAATTATTCTGTTCCCAAAAGGATTATATTATAAAGATTACCCTCTGGTATCTTATGCAAATGCATGGTGAGGCACCTCAATTTTTTTGTGAGGAAACATGTTAGAGGAGCAATGCTTCAATGACAAAATCTTTGAAAAACTTATATCTTAATGCGGAACGTATCATCTGTCCTTAAAGCTGACCATGATTTGTAAACGCAAAATAGTTATCCTTGTCATATATTTATTTTCGCTCGTTCCCTTTTCAAGCCCATATTAAACCTTTGACCTATTCAAAATTACAAGTATTTCGCTGTACACATACATGTATATATCTCTTCTGTGGAGACATTTCTGCATTTTCGTTGTTACTAGGTACAAAAAAATAAATTAAATAAATGCATGAAGGAAAATTTATTTCCCAATTGTTCATAATGTTTTCGTTTGTTTGGTTTTTTTTTACATGTCACTTCCCTTTTAATATTTTTTTTACATGGATATATATATATATATACATATATTGAGATTGATTGATTGATTGTATACTGTTTAACGTCCCTCTCCTGAATATTTCACTGATATGGAGACGTCACCATTGCCAGTGAAGGGCTGCAAATTTAGGGCTATGCTCGGCACTTACGGCCTTTGAGCAGGGAGGGATCTTTATCGTGCCACACCTGCTGTGACACGGGGCCTCGGTTTATACGGTCTCATCCGAGGGACCGCTCCATTTAATCGCCTTTTACGACAAGCAAAGGGGTACTGAGGACCTATTCTAACCCGGATCCCCACGGGGCCATATATTGAGAAGCGAATGCTCTTACCACTGCCCCATGCACCGGACTCTTTCAAGGGTGTAATTTCGTTTACCAATGTGTACACCAGGCAATATGAATCTCATAGCTTGATGACGCGATCTGTAAATATAGAGTGCACGTGTACCGAATGCAAAGGGTATGTAAAACCTGATGCTTTATCGGAGATAGAAAAAAAACCAGATATGAAGTATGACTTTTTACGAGTCGTTCTCAGCTTCAATAGAGAAAAGTTAAATAGGAAATACATAACTAATTAAACATTGACCAACAATTAGCACATACATTTGTCGTTATATATGATGTTTATTTTTTCTTCAGAGATAGGGGTATCTGATCAATATCAATATTAATTTTGCTCCCAGATTTATCTGGTTTCAAAATAATTTTTTTTTACCAATCATTTTATTTTGGGTTTTATTTCCTATTTTCCTGACCGTTCACGGTAGCTAAGTCGGCAGAGCGCTCGCTCCGTGATCGGGAGGTCTTGAGTTCTTATTTCGGCCGCGTCTGACCTAGTCGTTAAAATGGGTAGCAACTGTTCCTTCGCCATGCGCTGGGCACTTTGAAGTGAAAGTTGCGGGTCCTTCGGATGAGACCTTAAAAACCGAGGCCCCGTGTCAGCGACAGGCGTTGGCACGATAAAGATCCCTCACTGCGCAATGGCCCTGAGTGCCGAGTAAAGGTCAAAATTTGAAGCCCTTCACCGGCATACGGTGATGTCTCCATATGAGTGAAAAATTCTCGAGAGGGACGTTAAACAATATACAATCAATCAATCCTATTTTCCTGTTTTCTTTTATATTTCTTGCTTTCCAACTCAAAATACTTTTTTTTGCTTCTACATTAAACATATATTTTTCTGTTGTTTTGTATTACCTATGAACATACCACATGAAAAAAAATCTGTTTAACGCCTTTACGGAAAAAAAGATGTTAACATTCTTTTTTACAGCTTTTAAAAGATAAAAGCTTGCCCTAACAAAATTATAATCGTAACTTTAGTATACTATACTACAGTAACACAGTTTTTCACTATAGTAAATCAAAGTAGATCTAATTTTTACTATGGAATTCAGATTGTTATATTTGTTTGGTTCTTCAGTTCATACATGTTAATGCAAAACTTTTATGATGAATAGAAAAGTTATTTGTATATAAACATAATATTTCTAAATTTTGCATAACTGTTATCGAATTTAAGAGATTTTAAGCTTTGAAATAAAAAAAAAAAGAGTAAACATGTAAAGTTTCAAAGTAAATCAGAGTATCAAAGTTTTAACAGTAGTTAAACATAGTAAATAACTTTTGTTAGGGAAGTGCTTTGAAGTGTTAATCCAATTGTTAATCCGTAAAACTGAGCTATAATTATTTGTAGGAACTTGTACAGCGGGAACCGTCAGATAGCCCAGTTCGTAGAGCGCTCGCTCCTTGATCGGAATTTCGTGAGTTCGAATCTCGGCCCCGACTGACCTAATTAGATAAAAAATAAATAGCAACTGTTCCTTCTTCATGTGCCCGGCACTTTGAAGTCAAGGTCGTTGGTCCGTCGGATGGGACCTTAAAACGGGGGCCCCGTGTCACGGCAGGCGTTGGAACGATCAGATCCCTCAGACACTGCTCAATAGCCCTGAGTGCCGAGCGAAGGTCAAAATTTGAAGCCCTTCACGTTGGTATATGGTGACGCCTCTGTATTAGTGAAAAGTTCTCAAATAGGATGTACAACATCATAAAATCCATAAATCAAAGTGAAGCTGGATTCCTCTCTTACCAAGCCAGTAAGCATCTCGAACATCCCCAAAACCTCGCTTGTAGTCCTCCCATGTAACATTGAAATTCATGTGAGGATGGCCCCTGTACTGCACAACCTGAATGAAAGAAATTATACATTTCAGATATTTTAACATGATGCTACGAAATTTTGTATAGAAAATATCACACTGGCCACTGTCACGATGAAGTAGAACCCCGGTCTTCGATATTTCTATATTCCATAATAAAAAATAGCTGTCGACCATATAAGTTATTTTTTTCATGATTTCTCAACTTTTCCTCAAGATTTAAAAATAAATATATGCAATTGTATCTGTAATTCTAAGTGATGATTTATCTTTGCAGGTATTTCTTGACATTTTTTTTTTTTGCAGAACATATTACACATTGTTGTCAACATGCAACTTTTTCGATTTACAGAGATATCTTTTTTTTTTTAAATACTTCTTGATTTTCAACGTGTTTTTTTTAATTTAGTTGGCTGCATAATGTTTTGAATCGTCAAAAGGAAGCATTTGATTGGATGCTGAAAATTCAAAGGCTTCTTTAAGTGAATTTGTAGTCGAACTATCCTTTTTGTGGAAGTGTTTTTTTACGTTGGAATTAATTTAAAAAGAATTCATTCATGCGAAGTTGTGTGTACTTAATTTCTGTTATACTATTTTTTATATACGAGAGCAGACCTGAACATATTTGAAATGGATCAAAGTTTTCTTTTTTTGTAGTTAGTAGGCCCTAAATCGAAACTCAGCGCCACGTCAACAAAGTCTCCCATTACAAAATAATGTTAAATTAATTACGGCTTTACATAATATTATTAGAAATAATTTCCATCTTAACTAGCTTAAATATGTTGATGTAATAAATTTTTAATTTCAGTTATTTTTCAAAGTATCATATTTCTTCCTTAGATTCCCCGTCAAGTTAAATAACACAGGGAAATGTCAATTTATATATTTTTCATTAATATAATGAACATTTTTAATTGAAAAAAAAAACTTATTTTTTTAACAATTCATATAATTCAATGCACTTTGAAACCTTCTCAGGTAAATTTAAAGCAATGTCATTACAAATTTCAGTATTATTTTGCCTTTAAAAAGCTTTACAATTTTAACCATTACACCTTTCAATATATTTTTAGACAACAAAACCGAAGACTGGGGAAGAGGTTTACAATTTTGTTGTTTCAATCCTTTTATCGATGTCTGGTATGAAGTTTTGTGCAAAATGACACAGAAACTATAGCATGTATTGGTCTCAAGGAAAACATCTGATAACTTGCTAAAAAACGCAACATTTTATAAATAAATTAGATAATGCTTGACAGCAGGGGTATCGCTTCTCATGTCTAACAATAGCCGGCATCCTGGTCGTTTTTGCACTCGAGAGATGGAAAAAGAAATACTCCGGTATCGTAGAAACAGCGTTATCATAGGAATGGAGTATAGTTTGTTAGAAAATATCTATTGTGTAAGTGTGTTGTTATTTCTGGATGGCAAATAATGTGAAGAAGGATTATTTAACTTCTATTTACAAATGTCACATATGAAATGATAAAGACATTTTCAGTGATTCCAATATCACTCGTAAACACATCAAAATAATAAACAAACCTACCATTGGGCAGGGTAAGTTACATGTACACTACGCCAGTGTACCCAATTGGAAACAATTGATAAGCCTTTGGAATTCTGATACATAATGAACTAATACATATTTAGAATAGTTTAATAGGTCTGGATGATTTCCAAATAAGGAAGTCAAGAACGACAACCGAAAGTTGCTATAAATGGACATCAAGTAAACGTAATTATTTTTTGACCAATCAGACAACAGCATTTCCTCACACCCCAAAACATATTCTAAAAGAACAAAAAGATAAAACTTGCTTTTGTTTTTTTCATCAAAAAGATTTTTTTAGCAAAAAATCTGTAGAACTAAGATGAAAACTTTTGAAGAAAAAGGTATTTGTTACGGTGTAAAATACAACATTTGTGGACTTATTTTAAATTACCGTGTAAATTTACTTTTCGGACTTTGTGTAAATTGTTGTCAAAACTTTTCTTATATTTCGGCAAATGTGATAAATTATATAAATTCCGCACAGCCTTAATCCCACCTGAGGCATCGTCAGGGATTAGATATATTCCTTGCTAATTCTATATAAAAGTACAAAATTTGTAACTCGTGTTTGTGTCTTGAGGTTTAAAAGAATCTGGGTTCAACAATAAGAGGAAAGCTCATGGTTGACCCAAAATTAGCATTAAAGGACGAAATCATCCCGTAAAACTTGGTGTGAGAAACCTAAGGGTAATGACACCCGGGGCTGCTACATATACTTTGTGGTAGTCAGATCCTGGACCTCTACAAGAGCTACACAGCGAGTTTTCCCCCAGATTTTGACAGATGAAGCTGACGTTTTAGGACCAGCAATGGATTATTCTTTCCGACCGCAGTGGAGACATAGAAAGTTCAACTTTCCTTCATGTCAACATCCAATGTGCGGAAGGTGCGGAAACGTGCATCCTAACGTTTTATGTTTTGCGTTAAGCCAGAAGTGTTACCAATGCCACAGAATTGGACATTATTCGAGGATGTGTTTTACACAGATGACGAAAGCAGCGCCAAAACCCGAACATAAAGAACCAGTAATTCCACGCAAAAGGAAAGCGCGAGACATGAAACGACTGAGCAAGTATCTCGAAAACAAACGAATTCTGCGAGAATTACCATTCACTTCTCTTCGAGACAATCATTTTCGTTCAATGTGTGATATATCGTGTACTCTACGAACTGAGCTGAAAAATGTTAAAATCCAACTATGCATGTCAAATAAAGAGAAGAAGAATATGACGGTCAAATTATCAAAAGCGCAATGTGAAATCGAAAAACTTGGAAATCAAAATATGTTTATGAAAAAGAAGATGCAAGAACAATCAAACAATGCTAATGATAATATATTTCGTGAGAAAATTCGAAAACTGGAAGAAGACGCCCATGGTGATAAAGTGATTATGAACTTAATGCAGAGGAAATTAAACGAGATCGGAAAAGAACATAACCAGTATGTAATGAAAATTCTGGCTGAAGGTGAGAAAACGACCAAAGAGTTAAGGAACCAAAACAACGCCTGCTGCAGACCATAGAAACATTGCAGGATGAAAGAGAACACATAGAATCGGTCCTTTTAGAAAATCAACGCCCAAATAAAGAGAAGAAGAATATGACGGTCAAATTATCAAAAGCGCAATGTGAAATCGAAAAACTTGGAAATCAAAATATGTTTATGAAAAAGAATATGCAAGAACAATCAAACAATGCTAATGATAACATATTTCGTGAGAAAATTCGAAAACTGGAAGAAGACGCCCATGGTGATAAAGTGATTATGAACTTAATGCAGAGGAAATTAAACGAGATCGGAAAAGAACATAACCAGTATGTAATGAAATTTCTGGCTGAAGGTGAGAAAACGACCAAAGAGTTAAGGAACCAAAACAACGCCCTGCTGCAGACTATCGAAACATTGCAGGATGAAAGAGATCACATAGAATCGGTCCTTTTAGAAAATCAACGCCGTTGTCAATCCCGAAGATGTAAAGGATCCGGAAGACCAAGAAGAGGCCGGTTTTATTGAGAGAAAAAAATCAAAACACGAGGACGTGTTTTACGCGAAGGCGGAGCATGTGTTACGGTGTAAAATACAACATTTGTGGACTTATTTTAAATTACCGTGTAAATTTACTTTTCGGACTTTGTGTAAATTGTTGTCAAAACTTTTCTTATATTTCGGCAAATGTGATAAATTATATAAATTCCGCACAGCCTTAATCCCACCTGAGGCATCGTCAGAGATTAGACAGTTAATTCCTTAATTGACATCTGTTTATATTTATTGACACTTAATCTTTCATCTTTAATTCTATTATATACATACTGCTAAAATGTCACCATTCGCTCAATAATTGTTTGATACTTGATTTCTATATACCTTTTGTTAATCCTTTTATTTTACTCTGTCTTTGTTCAGTATGTATGTTTTGTTGTGAAAAATTATAGTCAGTTGGAATCAGACCTTCGGTGCTGATACATCCCAAACTTATGTAAAAATATATTCCTTGCTAATTCTATATAAAAGTACAAAATTTGTAACTCGTGTTTGTGTCTTGAGGTTTAAAAGAATCTGGGTTCAACAATAAGAGGAAAGCTCACAGTTGACCCAAAATTAGCATAAAAGTACGAAATCATCCCGTAAAATATTCCTCACATATTTACCGTGAAGAACCTTGAAATTTTTATCTCGGTAAAGAAAAAATAATGCATGATAGAATGTAATCGTTTAGCACGGATGTATATATCGCACCAGAGAGTTCCTATCAAGTTCAGTTATAACATTTATCAGAATATATTATATGATGGTAAATATAATTTTGCTTATCCTCCGATTTTCATCAATAATGCTTAAATTCCATGTGTATAGATTAACTCACGCATGTGGTTATCGTTTGGACTATACGTATATAGTTTTGAATTATTATCGGTTTCTTGAGCGCCGAATACTAAGCTATGCAGACTTTAAATGGGTATAAGGAAAGGCGTATAAAGTGGAGAAAGAGAATCCTGTAATTATACATGAATGTACATACATTTATCCCAAAATCTTACCTCGCATATCAGACACTGCATGGACTTTTTTGTACAAAAAAATTCAAAACACTCAAAAGTTAATCAAGACTGATATCTATTCGATAAGATTTTTATGTCAGGCTATAAAAGCTGAAAAAAAAATCCGTATTTTTATCAAATATTTAACGTAAGTTAAACTTTTAGGATTGCTACCTCTTAGTGACAGATTTTTTATTCCACTTTAATTGTATTCTAAACTTTCAGGTCGTGTTTGTTCACGAAAGAATTGTCATAAATATTATATTATTCCCAAATAAAATAAAATTTACAAAAAAACTTGTTCTACAAAAATCTTTTAAGCAAAAAACTTAATAACCACGTGTTTCATTTATTTTCTCACGGGTTTGTCTGAATGCTTTTATCTTATTGGTAAGAAGGACTAGCGCCTTGTTTATTCTGAGTTCCGAATGACAATGAAGATTGAACGATAAGTGAACGGTGAACGCAAGGTGAACGCAAAGTAAACGGAACGAAGAGCGAACGGTGAACGTTTTGTGAACGGTGAACGCGAGCGCACGGTGAACGGTGAACGCAATACTGTGAACGAAGAGCGAACGGTGAACGCACGCTGAACGAACGGTGAACGAACGGTGAACGAACGCTGAACGAACGGTGAGCGAACGGAAAAATGGGAAAGTAGAACGTTTCAGGGACTGTAAGTGTTACAATGCCTAAGGGAGAAACTATTTAAAGGACAATATCTTTATCTCGTGAAAACTACATGTAGGTTTTAATGTAACAGTTACTGTTATTCAAAGATAAAACAGTTATAATCTATTGGTTTCTTTATTGATGCAATAGGACTATACTTTTATAATTTACTCAGTGCCAAGTTTTTCTAGTGATTATAAACAAACTCAAAACGTTCCATTTACTGTTATTATTTTTTTTATATAGATGTTATGCTACAAGTAAATAATAATCATGGGTTTCTGTAACTATATATATAACAACTGTTAACTTTATGTTATATTTTTATTACGTTTCTTGTTGCATTAAACTCATTATATTTCTATTTGATATGGATAAGTAAGTGATATATCTTCTTATAATTAATGGATACATGTTGTAGGGCAGACACACTATACATTTTTAAGGGTTTAGCATACACTTAGAGTAAAACATCATTTATTACACACAGTTCACACTCAGTACCTGTGTGATCAGTCAAAACAGGATAACTTACCCCTCTTTGGTATCTAATTCCAACTCTGAATTTTCCTGGTGTTAGTGTTTTATTGTCCCTTTACATATTTGTATTTTTTTTTTAATTCTTTTTTGAGATAAATCAGTTTTCTTTATCTTCACAATTTTTTTCATTTTATGCACCTTTAGGTATTAGGGTACATTAAATATCCTATGATATTTTAGATGGTGATTATGATTCTCTAGATAGAGTAAGTCTTTAATTTTTAATGATTCAGGAGAACGTGTTTTAATATTTACACAACAAGACATTTAATAAGATACCTTAGGATCCCATTTTTTTTTTTAGAATACTCTATGTTACTTATATTTTAGACTACATTGGGTATTATGCCTTGGGACGATAAATTCCTTAGAATGCTTTAGAATACACTGAGTTCTATTAAATATTATAACGATTTATTTAAAATTGCACCCACTAGTTATGAATGCTTTCCTGATTAAACAACAGCTTTGTAGCATTACGTTTTTGTGGTTTTAATATAATTGTGATACTGCAAATGTATTATATTTGGTGTGTACTATATTTAGCGGAAATTGATTTTTGAAAAGGTTAGTTTAGCTTTGAATTAGCGCATTTATTCATTTTTGTATACATAGGTATATGTGCAAGACATGAATTTGCGGACGTTTCTTTCCGCAAAAGGCGCGAAAAGGAATACACAGCAAAATGTTATACGTTTACAGTATTAGTAATGAAATGGTTTGACATACAAGTAGCATTTCATTTCGTATGGATAAAGAATAATTTTTCAATTTACAAAATAAAGGTCAAAGCATTGTACTTTATTAATTATTAAAGTATATTTTTGGGTTTCTTTTTGTATTTTATCATGCTACTTCCTCTATGTGCTGTATTTTACCGTTCTAACTCCTAAATGGGAATCCATTCTGCAAAGCACGGAGACGCCATGGCTGTTTTTACCAAATGGGTATATCGTGTAAATTCCCGTCTTCCTTTCGCCATTCTTGTAAATGTCCGAACAATCAAAGGGAGTGTCATTACCTTTAAGAAATTAAAAAGAACAAATGATTGATATATGTATATTTAAGACAATAAAGATTTAATATATTTTTCGATTTTTACGGTTATCAACATTCTTTTAACATGGTATGGAAATCCATTTTTAAAACTACAAAAATATTTAGATCTATTTCACATTATTTTTATGTTCAAAAGAAAAAAATCCAATGTTTCGCAGCATAATCAAAATGCCAACTCGTGCAAAGCCTCCCGATTGACAATAGATATCTTGATAATACTTACATGTACATGAACGACTGATATTCTTTGTTTTTGTCAATAGCTCTCTAATGTCTTTGTTATCCAGGCGTATTTGTTTGTTATCCTGGCGTATTTGCTTGTTATCCTGGCGTATTTGCTTGTTATCCTCGCGTAATTGCTCTACCTCCAGCAGTAATTTAAGGATTTTTTGATGCATATACATTTGATCACTATCCCATTCATTTTTGTTCAAATCTGTATAAAGCGAACTTGTAAAGAACAAGCAAGAAAAGAAACACACTATCCAAATGGTCGCCATTCTTTAAACTTTTTCTTCTATTTAAGTGATTAATTTTTTTTACGCAGTTAGTTAAACTACGCACTTAATAAAACTATGATCCTACGCCTGGTGTTAGTGTCATTTAATATCAATTACATCACGGCTATTTCCAATCAATACTCAGAATAAATGGGGCATTTTGGTTTGAATAGAACAATCCCATTTCGGTCCGAAAATAGTATTGAAGAAGATTTTATGCAATATATAGAATTTACAGCAAAGAATTTCTAGATATTTTAAAAATACATTCCATTCCATTTAATTCCAGCTTTTAAAAAAGTCCTAATCCCTACTTACTTCATTTGATATTAAACAGCATCAACAGGCAAGAACCTTTCTTACTTATTTGTGAATGTTTGTTAAAATAATAATTTTTAGGATGCTAAAAGATTTCTTTTCTTGCATTGTAATTGACAGACAAATTTATATATATATTAAGAGAATGAATATAAGTTTACAATGTATGTATACACTGATTACTGAGAAGTCACAGAGTGAAAAACGAGCATTCCGGGTATGACTATTTTTTTTACCTCATTGTTTTCCTTAATTATTGTCAACAAATTTACTACGCAGTGTGAAGCTATCCAAGGCTACACGAAGCATTAAAAAACATAACAAACATATCATTAAATTTCCAGCTTGGTTTTGAAATCAATATGTAGGCTGTGAAATTGAATACAGACATTTTGCACAAAGGGATCTAATAACTGCATACCCGTTTCAAATGTTGTGATATCAAAGGAATTAGTTCTTCACGTGACGGTCTATTATAATATTCGAAAGTAACGTTTTGCACATAAATGGCTGCAGCACAAGTTTTTAACATAGTTTTTATTTCTTTTATTTTCGTTTGTAAGTAAAACAATCTATTTTGTGTACCTAAATATTGCTGTAAGAACGAGCTGTATAGTTATTAGTGTACCAAATATTAGCATGGGTAAATACGCTTACCAGCACATTATTTACAAGCTGACGTGTATGTGACGTGGATGTAATTATGGTTCTCCGGATTGGGGATTGTAGGGTAATTGGTCACTTTATGTTTCAAGACTTAATTTCTGTTAAAACAACACGTCGTTGCCCTCACTGTCTAGCTTTTCTTTAATGATTATTTAATCACTGTTGAGATCTACCAATTAATATGTTTGCTTTTCAAAATAGATAATCGAATTATGAATTACAGACTTTTTAAATTATGTAATTTATTTCAGACGTATAGTTTTGATTATGGTGACAAAACAGAATGAACGTTTGTGAAATCTACATTGGAAAAATATCGATGATTTCTCAGCTGATAGAATTCGTCGTTTTCTATTCCTTGTCTTTAATGAAACTAAAATAAAATATGTAAACTCATGTTTTTCTTAAAGCAAAAATTAAGACAAATACAATGAATTAACAAGGTCGTCTAATTCGAGTGTGCATGACTTTTGCGTAGCTTTCTAATTTCGCACAATCATAAGTGCAACAGCACACCTTTCCAAAATACTGATGACAGAACATCAGATGAAACATAGCAACAATCTAAATATTGCCATTTTTACCAAAAATGATATCTGCATCGATAATTCATCCTCACTAATATGTATTTATACCACAATTTGTCAATTTTAGAGGTATTGGGCATCGAAAAAATAAACTTTGTAATCAAGACACAAAACCATCTAGATTTTCTGTTGTTTTTTTTTAAAAATCACGATTTGGTGACTTTTTTCAAAAACTTTGATCTACTTGACTGAAGAAGAAATTTCTTGGATAGAAATTATCTAGAAATGTGATAATTTGCCGCTTTTCCAACAAATTCCCATAGGGTCCAATAGTAAAATTTGACAACATTTGAGATGACCCCAAAAAATCAGGGTGGTAAGTGTTCCGTCCTTCGTACGAATTTTTTCATGTACGAGCTGTCAAATAAGTGTTACAAGCACAGTTTTCAAGAAAGAAGTTAGTAAAATCGAGTGTCCATCATACGCATCTCATGGTATGTAACTTTTATATTTGATTATGTTTCCTTACCATATAAATATTTGATTTACATTATTATTATTTAGATTTCAAACGTTTTACTTTATTGTGTTTTTGCATTCATAGTTGTAACTGAAAAATAGTAGTGAGTCTGTAAGATTTCAATTTGAATTGTTTACATTACACATTTTTTCAAAGAGTTCATTTTTTTCTTAAACGTATATATACTGTAGGAAAATTATTTCATATGTTATTTTCACAATTTCTATGATTTTGACTTTATTTCTTCAATTAATTATGAAAACAACATCTGCCCTACTGCTCGGTTACAAAGGGTACATTTGGAATACATTTAAAATGCTGAAATATTCTGAAAAACACTGAATATTCAATAATGCTATGTGTTAATTGTTCAAACGCAATCAATAACTTAAGGTCATACGCAACGTAATTTGAACTTTTTTGGGTTCTTCCCTGGAGTTGAAGAGTTCCACTAAACGAAGGACCTGTATGCAATATTTTTAATGTCTATATATGGATTTGTACACCTCTTCTAAAACAAATTTTGATGAATTAAAATCTGGAATTTGTGTTTTATAATTTTTGTACATTTTTATTTGAATAAAGCAAAAATTTTCAAAATTCGATATCTTTTCAAAACCTCTGGTAAGACATGCTGATTTTTTGTCTATGAACATATAATTATATAATAAGTTTAAATTTGGAATATCTTTAAAATATATCAGTAGGTAAGGTACGTTGCGTATGTCCTTAAGAAGAAATGTTTGACTTTAGGTATATAGGTATAAGCAATATCATTCTATTAATATCTTTTATAGTTGCCATTGTAACACAGTGTTACCAAGCCAAATTGGTAACAAAGATGTGGTATATGCAACTGTCTTGAGTAAAAACAAGAAAATTCAATACTGGTAAATATACTGTGTTGTGTACAGTATACAATGTAAATATACATCCTTAGGAACTTGCAACACCATCAACATGAGAGAAATTAGGATTAATTGCTACTTTGCGGTGTTACCATGGGAAAAACGTACCAGTGTTTTAAAGTGACATTTTTTTTACTGTCTTAAGAATTAACTTCCCATTTAATCAAGAAACATATTATATGAATCACCTTGAATAATACTTATTTAGTAGAATGTAAGTTAAGTATGATATATCGATAAAATTTGATAAAAAAAACAATAATGTTGCTATGGTTACCAAGAAGGTTATGATGATTTTGCACCTTTACATCAATATTTAACTTGTGTGCAAGAGTCTTGCATCCAGTTAGAGATTGGATGATGGATAAAAATTATTATGTAGTGTTCATTTAAGGGTACGTATCAAAGGAAGGATATGGAGATAACGAACAGTATTCAGTCTCAAAGTCCATTGAACAATACAAAATAAGAGCAGAGCAAACACGGATCCCCGAAGCAACAGAGGTGGGATCAGGTGCCATGGAGGAGTAAGCATCCCCTGCTGACCGGTCATACCTGCCGTGTGCTCCTTGTCATGATCAGGAAATAACGGAAAAATCCGTCGTCAATTTAGTGTATAAATAATGGACTAAAAATTGGTATGAAAAACGTCAGTCAGCATTTGCCTCAGTGAGAAATTGTATTTGCTGTCAAAGTCATTGTATCGACCATAGAACTTACGAAATGATGACTTTAAACGAGACTGCTGATATTCTTGATTCAACAACTTGCTTGTCAATAATTTACCTCGTTTCAGAAATTGTTCATACGTAGAGCATGCTCTTGCGTATCGAATTAACTGAAATATATTTACTCCGTATGCAGGTGATGAAGGTATATTGCTGCATAAGTGAGGGAAGTTGACGATAGAAAAGTTAAAGCCATCATGTTCATCATATAGTTTGGTTGTTAGATTACCAGTAGCGTCTTTTTCAAGTAACAAATTACATACGTTACTATGGTAACAAAGTATGCAAAAGTAAAATTATTATTCATTCAATTTTGCAAAATCATACAAGTAAAATTGAGCGTTGAAACATATACCAAGAAAACATTATGATATTCCGTTATGGTTGGCAATGGTTGCCATGGTTTTCATACCACAGATAGCCTAGAAATTTACACTCTGTATGTTTAAATCTGATCCTACCTTTTGAAAAACACATTTCTATATAACCGATGATCAATTTTTAAAGGTTTTAGTGTGGTCCAAATTTTCCATTTAAAAAAAAATTAATAAGATAGAGCGTTGCTATGGAAATTAGTCAGAAATAAGTCATGCAACAAAAATTTCAAGTCATTACAGAAAATTGCTCTTTTATTTTTCTATTGTCTTCCAATCAACATCTCCGTAGACCAAAGCTCGTTCCCGCTAGGGATAAGGGGAAGCCAGGCAGGAGTCGAATTATCAGAGAAAGGAGCATTTAAATTTGCCGCCGCACAATTATTGAACCACCACCCCGAGCCCATTCTGTTGGCACACCTGTGTACGTTGTCGTGATCAAATGTGAAGAATGGTTGATTTATTATATTATGACTCCTGAACGCATCAGCTGCAATATAGATAAAAAATAATGATCAAATTTCATTTTAAGAGGCTATTATGAATTAGATGTTTATTAATTGAATATAAAAGTACCAAAAATAATATTAATGAAGTTACATTCAATGCAAAAAAAAGAGATTGAGGGCTAATATAAGGAGACCGACCAGTTAAAGTTTTAGACTTGTTAAACCCGCACTTTCTTAAGAAAGTTCGGGTATATATTGTTGTTACTTATGTCCGTCCGTTCGTCCGTCTGTCCGTCCGTCCGTCTGTCCGACTGTCACACTTTTCTTCCTGGAACTCCTCCTACATTTTACACAGAAGCCTAATCATCTTTTGGGACATGGTTGGTGGTGTCATGTAGATGTGCAATAAGGTTTCGGAATTTTGATTTTGCCCCGGGGCTTCAAATGGGGGTCGAAAATGACGTTTTTTTTTCATGCAAAAAGACCGGTCTTCCCTGAACTCCTCCTACATTTTACTCAGTAGCCTAATCATTTTTTGGGAGATGATTTGTGGTGTCATGTAGATATGCAGTAAGGTTTCAGAATGTTGATTTTGTCCCGGGGGGTCAAATGGGGGTCGAAATATGACGTTTTTTATGCAAAAAGCCCGGTCTTCCCTGCACTCCTCTGACATTTTACTCAGTAGCCTAATCATCTTAAGGGAGATGGTTGATGGTGTCATCTCTTAGGAGATGATTGGTGGTATCATGTAGATGTGCAGTAAGGTTTTAGAATTTTGATTTTGCCTTGCGGGGTCAAATGGGCGTTAAAAAATGACGTATTTATGCAAAAAGCCCGGTCATCCCTGAACCCATCCTACATTTTGCACAGAAGCCTAATCATCTAACCATCTGTCAAAGGTCCTAGCTGTCAACCTCATGAAATTTATTCCAATTTAAACACAAAACGAATTAATTTCATTCACACCAGACTGTAGCATGTGCTCTATCCCATTCGGCAGACCTTGGTCGATTCCGTCGCCTTATCAGATGAAGTAGGAATCGGCCAAATTGTGCCGAGTGGTGCTTAACTAAAAATATGATAATGGGTGACGCAACACATTGTGATTAAGACATTTTCCAAAAAGGTGTTTACATGTACATGTAAACATGTATAGTACAAGAACAAATAACAAACGATGTTTAACAAAATTATCCATCTAGCCTATTCAAAAAAACATAACAAAACAAAAAATAACACGTACGTGCCATGTTTTTCTGATGTCGGGGCGGGAGGGGGGATTAGTAAATTTAAAAAGGTCCTATTATGAGCAAATCATTTCTCAAAATCTAATTAAAATCATAAATTAAATTCAAACTTGTAATGAGGATCTGAGTTATATAGGTATGGTCACAGGGTCTGAGCATTTCATACTCAATTTGACGAATATATGTTCAGTGTAAATTACAGAATTATTTGGACTTTTTACTTGGAATTAAAGCCCAATATATGTAGGAGTGTATATTTAGAGGCAAACACCTAAGTGCGGGAATTACTGTCTCATGACAGCACCAGGCTGAAGCTAGCGGCCAATAACAGCAGCTTCTAAGCGCATAGAAGCTAGCAGCCAATAAGGAAATTCATCAAAGAACTGAGAGTACTTAGACGCAGGACTGTTTTAATACGTTATTTTAGATAATTAATGGTTAATGATTAGACAATTAATGCAACAATTAATTACCTGATTAATCAGATACTCAGAGGTAGTAAGGCTCACCTGAACAAAAAAAATATTCTTTTTTAAAACAGAAAAATAAGAAATAAATTACTTTATAATCTTTATCCAATTGAACAAACAAGCACTAGGAAATGATTAACTCCTCCAGGAAGAATCCCTTTTCAACTCCTTCAGGGACCTTGAGATTATGACAGGGCCAATAAGCTATTAATATAACGACTGTAAACCGAAATATGGCACAAGTGTAAACTAGGTTGTAGTATGTTTCGAACATTATTACTGGGAAAACTTAATGAATCTATAAGACTTTAAATTACCACTATCA
Source organism: Saccostrea glomerata (assembly GCA_003671525.1). NCBI lineage: Eukaryota > Metazoa > Mollusca > Bivalvia > Ostreida > Ostreidae > Saccostrea > Saccostrea glomerata. Next base: position 647,161 of record PRKT01000144.1, read on the forward strand.
GTAATAAGTGGTGGTTGTGCCACTAAGTGGTTCCAAAAGCATTTTTGATATTACAGGCAAGTATTATACCCATGATTAATAAAGCGATCAACATTACTAGGGCAAGATAGAAGGGCCCAAGGATTATTATTTCCTGCTATCAGGTGGTGCCAAGTTCATAGGTCATATTTCAAGCAATCATTCGTCATCAATTATTGGCCACTTGAACTATTTTTCACTTGGAAAGAGTGAAGGGTAATAGGAAGAATCGTTTCAAAAGGTCCCTCGGACGGGAAAAGGCCAGTTATATACTCTGAACTTTGTCTGTTTTGCATTATATCCCCAAATCGCCATTAAAGATCAGCTATTATAAGCCTTATCTTTGAAGTGTTCACGAAATAATTAATGGGTCAAGGTAGAAGGGCCCTAGGACTATCATTTCCCACTTTCCCACTTTCAGAATGGGGCTGTAGTGGCACCACTTGGTGGTGCCAAATGCGTGGGGCATATATCCAGCATTCATATTTTATTCACTGTCGGCCTCCTCAACAAACGAACACTGGGGATGGGTTAGGGGCCTTAGGGGGTATCCCCTGATAGATTTCTGTAGGGTCCTAGGGGCTGGAAGGGTCCAGTTAGCTAACCTGAACTTTGATGTTTTTCATCATTGTACATTGTGAAACGGGAAAAGGGCAGTCATTATACGCCTTATCCTTGAAGTGTTCATTAAATGATTATTGGCGCAAGGTAGAGGGGCCCTAGGGCTATCATTTCCCACTTTCAGAATCGGGCTGTAGTGGCACCACTTGGTGGTGCCAAGTGTGTGGGGCATATTTCCAGCATTCATATTTTATTCATTGTCGGCCTCCTGAACAAACTAACACTGGGGATGGGTCAGGAGCCTTAGGGGGTATCCCCTGATAGATTTCTGTAGGGTCCTAGGGGCTGGAAGGGTCCAGTTAGCTAACCTGAACTTTCATGTATTTCATCATTGTACATTGTCAAACGGGAAAAGGGCAGTTATTATAGACGTATGCTAATCTGATGTCACCTATAACTTAAGCATAATATGTCAAACTGAACGCGACATTTTTCGCAAATTTGTAAACAAAGCATAGACACGGCTGTTCTATTGTATCCTAGGCTTTAAATTATTAACACGAGTGTAAACCAATCGAAATAATTTGTTTTTTTACAGAAAATCTGCAATTTTATTATACCCCAATCGTATTTCTCAAAACTATTAAGTACGGATTACTGTCTTGTTCAACCAGGAAGTTGGAACTCTTGACGTAGTGTTTAGAACGTATAACTTACAAGCAAAGAGTTGTGAGTTCGATACCGGCTGGGTGCATTTTGATTTTTTTCCCGAATTTCTTCAACCCAAATGACCTTTAAAAGGTGGAAAGGCTACAGAAATAATAAGAGTACTAGAATTTTCTTTTTCTTTTATGCATAAGATTTTTTTCACTTCAATGGGAAACATTTGCTTACGTATAAATATTATATTAAATATCATTTAAAAGTTTACATCATTTTTACTTGTATTCTACGGTGGCTGGTATAGGACATGGTATGAGAATTTTTTTTATTAATTCGTGGCCACGAAATAAAATTCGGGGAACGAAATAAAATTCATGGCCACGGAATAAAAATTCGTGGCCACGAAATAAAATTCGTGGGAACGAAATAAAATTCGTGGCCACGAAATAAAATTCGTGGGAACGAAATAAAATTCATGGCCACGGAATAAAAATTCGTGGCCACGAAATAAAATTCGTGGGAACGAATTAAATTCGTGGCCACGAAATAAAATTCGTGGGAACGAAATAAAATTAGTGGCCACGAAACAAAATTCGTGGCCACGAAATAAAAGATTAAGAATCTAGTGTATTAACAGATCGGGTTTGTAATTAAGACACCAATGTGTTCATAGAAGCGCGCGCGGATCTCCAGACAAAAAGCCGAGAATATATGTAATTTACAATAGCTAAGCTTATGTCCAATGCATTTTTCAATGTATTTCAAACATTTATTGCTAGATTTTTCAAATAAATACATGTAGCGTGTAATTGTACGTCAAGACTTTTTTGTCAATCACTCAATGTTTATTTATTCAACAATCAGAGTACGCCCCTATTATCGGGAACGTGACATCTTAAAAATGAAAACAATATTCAGATATTGTCATGATTGTTTTCACATAAAACTCAACTAATTAATACAAATGAAAGTGTGTGCTCTTTAATAAAGGTACATGAAATTATTAAAGAAAAAATGCGATGAACTAGTGAGATCAGTATTGATACTATTTATTCGTTCATATATCAGCTCTTCATGCAATTAACCGGCAAAAATTTCAATAATTAATGATGATTCAGGCATATTATTTAATACCCATAACAATTCTAAACACAACTCCATTTGGCTCAGTCCAATTGAATGATAATAATAAGTCCGTTCATCTTAAATGACATACAAGAGAAGAACCTTAAAACGACATAATATAGCACAACTTTATTTCGTGCCCACGAATTTTATTTCATTCCCACGAATTTTATTTCGTGGCCACAAAATAAAAATTCGTTCCCACGAATTTTATTTCGTGGCCACGAAATAAAAATTCGTTCCCACGAATTTTATTTCGTTCCCACGAAGTTAATTTCGTTCCCACGAATTTAATTTCGTGGCCACGAAATAAAAATTCGTTCCAACGAATTTAATTTCGTGGCCACGAAATAAAAAATCGTTCCCACGAATTTTATTTCGTGGCCACGAATTTTATTTCGTGGCCAGGAATTTTTATTTCGTGGCCACGAATTTTATTTCGTTCCCACGAATACTATTTCGTGGCCACGAAATAAAAATTCGTTCCCACGAATTTTATTTCGTTCCCACGAATTTTTATTTCGTTCCCACGAATTTTATTTCGTGGCAACAAATTTTTATTTCGTGGCCACGAATTTTATTTCGTGGCCACGAATTTTTATTTCGTGGTTACGAATTTTTATTTCGTGGCCACGAATTAATAAAAAAAATTCTCATACCATGTCCTATATATACCAGCCACTGTAGTATTCTCTCTTTTTTTGCATAAGATTTTTTTTTTCACTTAAATGGAAAATATTTGTATATATACATATACATTTTATATTATATTATATTATTTACAAGTTCAAGTTCAAAAGTCTAACGTTTGAAAAATCTTATTACCTCTAAAAAGTGCAAAGTTTCGATGTTCTTCGAAAAGGATGAGACCATCACAGAATCTTTATTATATATTGCCAGTTTGCACCTCTTATTATGCCCCCGTAAACGAAGTTTTGGGGGTATATAGTTTTTGTCGTGTCCGTCCGTTTGCATCTCTCTCTGTTTGTCCGCAAAACTTTAACCTTGTCCTTTACTTTAGATTTAATGAGGCTATGATTCATATTTCACGTGTGTATTCCGTGTGACAAGACTTTTCTTAGTGTACCACTTAATTTGACCTTTTGACCTTGACCTTGGAGTTTGACCTTCTTTTAAATTTTTTAACGTTGTACATAACTTCTGAACGGTAAAGGCCAAAGCCTCCATCCTTTATATATGTATTCTATGTGACAAGACCTTATATTGGATACTAGTTACCTTGACCTTTGGACCTTAACCATGGAGATTTTTATACTTATGAACAAGATGCATTTTTTGAAACACTATGCGCCCGGCGACAACAAGGTTAAAAAAAACATATTTTTAGCATATAGGTCACAGTCAAGGTCATAAAGAATTTGAATAGTGAAGCATGCATACCAAATATGAAGTTTTTATCTCTCGTGATTCTAAACGAGTTATTTTTAGCATATAGGACATAGTCAAGGTCACGAGGTCATTGGCCTTGGTAGCATGTGATTGTGCTTCATTAGTGAAGTATATATTCCAAATATTAAGTCTCTTTCTTCGTTCAAAAGATATGGCGAAGGTTGACATTGCCGACACAAAAACTGTAATTAGCGTATACACTGTAGGTCGCAGTTAAGGTCACAAGGTCATTGACCATGGTAGCATTTAAAAGAGCTTAATCAGTGGTGTATGCATACCAAATATAAAGTCTCTATCTTTAATGGTTCAAAATTTATGGCGAATGTTAAAGTTTGCAGAAAAAAATAATTTTAGCATATATGTCACAGTCAAGGTCACAAGACTTTTGAACACTAAGGCCAAGTGATATCACTTATGTAATCCCTCATTGGATACCATGAACTTTGACCCTTTGACCTTGCAGCTTGACCTCTTTTAAAAAGTAAACCGTGATCATTACTTTTGAAGGGTTAGGCCTAGTGCTTTCATTCTTTACATATTTACCTTTTGTCAGGACCTTTTATTTGATAGCAAGACCTTTGACTTTGGAGTTTGTCCTACTTTTTAAAATATTTAACCTTCGCCATTACATCTAAAAAGGTAAGGTCTAAGGCTCTCATAATCTATATACATGTATGTATTTTTGTGGCAAGACCTTTCATTGGGTATCAATGACCTTGAAGTAGTCCCTACTTGTCAAAAACTTTAATGTTGGCCTACTTTCATATTTTACAATTGTATTCTCAGTGAGAATACCCTTCATTTGGTACAAATATATTAAATTTATACTTAAGAAAAGTTTAATCTTTGCTATGTTGACATACAGGGGTATCAGTGTCTCACAAAAACATCTTGTTTTACTTTGTGATCCGACATATATTTTGGGTTTCCAATAGCAGAGCATTGACTTTGCCACTATATTCATATGGGAGGCGGGGGTATCATTTAACGAGCTCAATGCTCACAGAACCTCTTGTTAATTTCAGTAATCAATAGCATATTTTTTCTTGGATAATGTCACTACAAAGAGGTTCCTATAATTGGAGGTAGTGCTTTTCTTTGGGTCATACTCAATTATATCGTGCCTTAATTATACCCCACCTCCACCCAACCTACCCACACACTTAAAAGCGGGAGGGTACATTTTCAAAGGTAAGACAAACCCCGTGGTCTAGGTCAAAAGGTCATGGTTATTGATTTCTGAACAAGGCCATGTCTCAAAGATTACATATTGGAAGTATGAAAGCGTTGTTCCTTACCGTTTAAAAGTAATGGCCAAGGTTAAAGTTTGTAAAAAAGGAGGTCGAACTCCAATGTCAAAGGGTCAAACGACTTGATATCCAATGAGAAGGCTTGTCACAAGGATTACATATGTGAAGTATAAAAAACCCTAGCACTTACTTCTCAAAAGTTTTAGCCAAGGTTAAAGTTATTTCACAAGAACAGAAATCTTCAAGGCAAAAGGGTCAAGGTTGTTGGTATCCAATGAAAGGTCTTTAAACAAAAAGATATACACATGTAAATGTCCTGATATTTACTGTTCAAAAGATATGATCAAAGTAATAAATTAGAATTTTTTTGTAAAAGTGTGTTTAACTCGAAGGTCAAGGTCAAAAGGGAAGATTTGGTGGTACACAAAGAAAGGTCTTGTCACAAGGAGTACACACGTGAAACATGAAAGTCATAGCTCCTTTAAATCAAAAGTTTAGGACAAGGTTTAGGTTTTACAGACAAACAGCTAGACGAACGGACGGCCACGACAAAAATTATATACATGTACCCCTCAAAACTTGGTTTAGGGGACATAATAAGAGGTGCAAAATGGCAATATGTAATAAAGATTCTGTGATGGTCTCATACTTTAAACATCGAAACTTTGCATTTTTTAGAGGTAATGAGATTTTTCAAACGTTAACTTTGATGTGAACATGTAAATAATGTTATATAACATAAAATGTATACATATGCAAATATTTAACATTAAAGTGAAAGAATCTTATGCCAAAAAAAAAACAACAAGCAAACAAACAACCAAAAAAACAAAAAGAAACACTGATGCCCCCGTATGGCAACATAGTGAGGATTTAACTTTTCTGAGATGCAAAGTTAATATATTGGTACCCAAAGTAGTGTCTTCTAACTGGAAATACAATTGCAATATATGAAAGCCCTATCACCATTTGGTATTAAATTATGGCCAGGCTTAAGTTTTGTCAAAAGTACAAAATCTTCAAGGTCAAGGTCAAAGAGTCAAGGTTCTTGGTATCCAATGAAGGGTCAAGGTTGTTGGTTTCTAAAGAAAGGCCTTGTCTCAAAGATTACATATGGGAAGTATGAAAGTGCTGGCCCTCACCGTTCAAAAGTAATGACCAAAGTTCAAGTTTGTAAATATAAGGTCAAACTCCAAGGTCAAAGGATAAAGGTTCTTGATATCCAATGAAAAGTCTTGTCAAAAGGATTACACATTTGAAATATAAAAGTTCTAGCCTTTACCGTTCAAAAGTTATGACCAAGGTTATAGTTTTTTGTAGGCACGGGAATCTCTAAGATCAAGGTCAAAAGGTCAGAATTGTTGGTTTCAAATGAATGGTCTTGCCAAGAAGAATTGATATTTTAAATATGAAATTCCTAGTATCTACCGTTTAAAAATTAGGGATAAAGTAAAAGTTTGGAATTTTTGTGTAAAACGGAGTCAAACTCAAAGGTCAAGATAAAAGTGTCGAGGTTATTGATATTAAATGAAAGGTCTTGTCACAAGGATTAAATATTTGAAGTATCGAAGTCCTTAAAATCATTGTCAAGGTTGTATATTTGAAATTGGTCAAACGCCAAGGTCAGGGTTAAAGGGTCAAGGTTATTGGTATTCAATAAAGCGCCTTCTCACATGGATTACATATGTGAAATATGGAAGCCCTAGCCCTTACCGTTCAAAATTAATAGCCAAGCTTAAAGTTTTGTCATAAGTACGTAAATGTCCAAGGTCAAAGTAAAACAGTCAAGGTTTGTGGTATCCAATGAAAGGCCTTGCCACAAAAAATACATTCGTGATGTATAAATGTCCTCTAATATACATTCAAAAGATATGGCCAAAGTAAAAGTTCAAAATATTTGTGTAAAAGTGGGTCAAACTTCAATGTCAAGGTCAAATTTGGTGGTACCCAAAAAAAGGTTTTTTCTGTATATACCCCTAAAACTTTTTTTCCGGGGGTATAAATAAAAAAAAAATGAAATGCACCCAGCAGGTATCGAACTCACAACTCTTTGCTTAAAAGGCATAAATTCTAAACACTACGTCACGCGTTCCAACTTCCTGGTTGAACAAGACAGTAATCCGTACTAAATAAATATGAAAAATACGATTGATGTATAATAAAACTGCAGATTTTCTGTAAAAAACAAATTATTTGGATTGGTTTAAACTTTGAACAATCGAGTTAATAATTTAATGCCTAGGATACAATAGAACTGCCGTGTCTATACTTTGAACCGCCGTGTCTATACCATTCTGTCAAGGGATACCCCCTAAGGCCCCTTACCCATCCCCAGTGATAATTTTTCAGGAGGCCGACAATGAATAAAATATGAATGCCGCAAATATGACCCACGCACTTGGCACCACCAAGTAGTGCCACTACAGCCTTATTCTGAAAGTGGCAAATGATAGCCCTAAGGCCCCTCTACCTTGCCCCAATAATCATTGATGAACACTTCAAGGACAAGGCGTTTAATAACTGCCCTTTTCCCGTTTCCCAATGTACAATGATGAAAAACATCAAAGTTCAGTTTTGCTAACTGGCCATTTTCAGCCCCTGGGACCCTTTAAAACTTTGAGAGGGGATACCCCTTAAGACCCTCAACCTATCCCCAGTGATAATTTCTTCAGGTGTCCAATAATGGAAGACAAATGAGTGCTTGAAATATGCCCCACAAACTTGGAACCACCAAGTGGTGCCACTACAGCCCCATTCTGAAAGTGGGAAATGATAGCCATAGGGCCCCTCTACCTTTCCCCAGTACTCATTTGATGAACACTTCAAAGATAAGGCGTATAATGGTTGCCCTATTCCAGTTTCCAAACATACAAACATGAAAAAACATCAAAGTTCAGGTTTGCTAACTGGCCCCTTTTCAGCCCCTGGGACCCTTTGAAACTTTGACAGGGGATACCCCTTAAGACCCTTAACCCATCCTCATTGATAATTTGTTCAGGGGTCAAATAATTGAAGACAAATGAATGCTTGAAATATGCCCCACGCACTTGGCACCACCAAAAGGTGCCACTACAGCCCCATTCTGAAAGTAGGAAATGATAGCCCTAGAGCCCCTCCACCTTGCCCTAGTAATCATTTGATGAACACTTCAAAGATAAGGCGTTTAATGGCTGCCCTTTTCCAGTTTCCAAATACAAAATGAAAAACATAAGTAATACAAAAGTCCGGTTAGTTTGCTGGCCCTTTTCAGCCCCTGGGACCCTTTAAAACCTTGACAGGGGATACCCATTAAGACCCTTAACCCATCCCCAGTGATAATTTGTTCAGGTGTCCTACGCGGGTATGTTAAGGAAGCATATAAGTCATTTCTCGGGAAATTTAGACTTTTTAAAGAAAATTAACTTTGATAAATTACCAAACCCGCTAATAAACGTAAACTCTTATTAGCTGTTGTATACAGATAAAAGAGTTTCTAACGCAAAGACGTGCACCACCGCCACGGCATCACGTGACTTCTATTAATAGCGAATTTTTCCTTAATAAAAAAGCTAACAGAACAACAATACCCTGGAGTTTGAACATGCATCTAAGTAAATGATATAGTTGAAAAACATCTATTTTGCCTAAATAGTACTGCTAGAATCCCACTGTCCTGTCAGTAAAATAATTATTTCAAACATTCGCACGAAACCTTACCCTCTGTTTTGAATTTTATACTTGTTAACCGAGATTTTTTGTAAAACCATGCTTAACTAGATTCTAGCAGCACTTTCCAAGTTTGTCAGAAGGCAAACCTTCCATCTGTACAAATCTTATGTTTTGAAATATCCAGCTTATTGTTGTTCTGTTGTATTATTTTTGTCACAAATGACTGAGGAACGGCCGACCGGGATACGTATATAGCTGACAGTCTTCGAAAGAAAATATAACCGATGAAAATAAATTAGCATACCTGTTTAATTAACTGAACTCCATATGAATTTCACACAATATTCACGATATTTCTTTTTAAACTCCATTTTACGTAACTTAGTACATGCCCTCCTAGCCAAATTCTCTTTACACTACAATATCAATTCCCTTGTTACTTGATGTACACATATGACGTCATCGGTGATAGATTTTAATCAAAATGACAGACACAGCATGACAAAATAAAAACATTTTATTTTTGTTAATGATAACACGTTTCTATTCATTTTCTAGAGTTAAATAACATCTCTTAATACCAATATTACTAGAACCTGTGTTTTAAAATTGACGTCATCTCGCCTACTATGACGTCATAATGAAGCACTGGTTTAGTCAAGATAGAATATTTTGTATGCTTCCTAATTACCCCTGCGTATAATGGAAGACAAATGATTGCTTGAAATATGCCCAACACACTTGGCACCACCAAGGGCACGTGGTGCCACTACAGCCCCATTCTGAAAGTCGGAAATGATAGCCCTAGGGCCCATCTACCTTGCCCCAGTAATCATTTGATGAACATTTCAAAGATAAGGCGTAAAATGGCTGCCCTTTTCCCGTTTCACAATATACAATGATGGAAAACATCAAAGTTCAGGTTAGCTAACTGGCCCTTTTCATCCCCTGGGACCCTTTAATTCTTGTCAGGGGATAGCCCCTAAGACCCTTAACCCATTCCAAGTGATAGTTTGTTCAGAGTCAAATAATGGAAGACAAATGAATACTTGAAATGTGCCCCACGCACTTGGCACCAGTTGGTGGTGCCTTTACAGCCCCATTCTGAAAGTGGAAAATGATAGCCCTAGGGCCCCTCTACCTTGCCCCAATAATCATTTAATGAACACTTCAAGGATAAGGCGTATAATGACTGCCCTTTTCCCGTTTCACAATGTACAATGATGAAAAACATCAAAGTTCAGGTAAGCTAACTGGACCCTTCTAGCCCCTAGGACCCTGCAGAAATCTGTCAAGGGATACCCCCTAAGACCCCCTACCCACTCCCAGTGTTAGTTTGTTCAGGAGGCCGACAATGAATAAGATATGAATGCTGGAAATATGCCTCATGCACTTGGAACCACTTGGTGGTGCCACTACATCCCCATTCTGAAAGTGGCAAATAATAGCCCTAGGGCCCCTCTACCTTGCCCCAGTAATCATTTGATGAACACTTCAAGGAAAGGGCGTATAAAAGATGCCCTTTTCCCGTTTCCCAATGTACAATGATTAAAAACATCAAAGTTCAGGTTAGCTAACTAGACCCTTCTAGCCCCTAGGACCCTGCAGAAATCTGTCAAGGGATACCCCCTAAGGCCCCCTACCCACTCCCAGTGTTAGTTTGTTCAGGAGGCCGACAATGAATAAGATATGAATGCTGGAAATATCCCCCACGCACTTGGCACCACTTGGTGGTGCCACTACAGCCCCATTCTGAAAGTTGCAAATGATAGCCCTGGGGCCCCTCTACCTTGCCCTAGTAATCATTTGATGAACACTTCAAGGATAAGGCGTATAATAGCTGCCCTTTTCCCGTTTCCCGTTTCCCAATGTACAAATTATTTCGATTAGTTTACACTCGAGTTAATAATTTAAAGCCTAGGATACAATAGAACAGCCGTGTCTATGCTTTGTTTACAAAATTGCGAAAAATGTCGCGTTCAGTTTGACATATTATGTTTAAGTTATAGGTGACATCAGATTAGCATACGTCTATAATAACTGCCCTTTTCCCGTCTCACAATGTACCATGATGAAAAACATCAAAGTTCAGGTTAGCTAACTGGACCCTTCCAGCCCCTAGGACCCTGCAGAAATCTGTCAAGGGATACCCCCTTAGGCCCCCTACCCACTCCCGGTGTTAGTTTGTTCAGGAGGCCGACAATGAATAAGATATGAATGCTAGAAATATGCCCCACGCACTTGGCACCACTTGGTGGTGTCACTACAGCCCCATTCTGAAAGTAGGAAATGATAGCCCTAGAGCCCCTCCACCTTGCCCTAGTAATCATTTGATGAACACTTCAAGGATAAGGCGTATAATAGCTGATCATTAATGGCGTTTTTGGGATAAAATGCAAAACAGCCAAAGTTCAGAGTAGATAACTGGCACTTCCCGGTCCCTGGGACCTTTCGAAACGTTGACAAGGGAATATCCCTAACACCCTTTACTTAATCACCAATAACTGATGATGATGAATGATTGCTTGAAATATGACCTATGCTTTTGGCACCACCTGGTGGTACCACTAAAGCCCCTTCTGATAGCAGGAAGTAATAATCCTTGTGCCCTTCTATATTGCCCTAGTAATGTTGATCACTTTATAAATCATGGGTAAAATACCTGCCTGTACTATCAAAAATGCTTTTGGAACCACTTGGTGGCACCACCACCACTTATTACTGATAGTGGTAATTTACAGTCTTATAGATTCATTGAGTTGTCCCAGTAATAATGTTCGAAGCATACTTCAACCTAGCTTACACTTGTGTCATATTTCTGTTTACAATAGTTATATATTAATCAAATTTCAGGTTAGCTTAATGGCCCTGTCATAATCTTGAGGTCCCTGAAGGAGTTGAAAAGGGATTTTTCCTGAAGGAGTTAACCATTTCCTAGTGCTTGTTTGTTCAATTGGATAAAAATTATAAAGTAATTTATATCTTATTTTTTGGTTTTAAAAAAGAAAAAAAATTGTTCAGGTGAGCCTTACTGCCTCTGAGTATCTGATTTATAATGTAATTAATTGTTGAATTAATTTTCTAATCATTAACCATTAATTATCTAAAATAACGTATTAAAAACAGTCCTGCGTCTGAGTACTCTCAGTTCTTTGATGAATTTCCTTATTGGCTGCTAGCTTCTACGCGCTTAGTGGCTGCTGTTATTGGCTGCTAGCTTCAGCCTGGTCATGACAGCATCTAGTTTTTAAGTCTTGTAAGGACTTAATTAATATCAAATATATTTGCTTGTTTTCTTTTTTCAATTTAAACATTGTTTAAACTTAGAAATAACTCAGACATATCAAAATGTTGTCGTACACATTCTTTTTCCAGTCATTCCTTAAAAAATACACATCCTTCGTGCATGTATTAAAAATAATACACACTTGTATTAATGATAACATCTGTAAATAAATGATTTTTTTATGGAATATCAATGATGCATAAGCATTAGGTGTCATGGTTAAAGGGTTTTGATAAACATTAATACTTACTGATATTCCCCGATTTTGTTCCCAAGGAAAGTCTGTAGCCATTAGCTTCATCAGAGATAGAAAACGAGCTGTACTTTACATCAATTCCTCGTATTTTTATGTATAAATCGTTTGGAAAAGTCGTGGTAAGTTTATGAATGACGTCATTACCTAAACGGGGAAAAAAGAATAATGCTAAAAACCAATCTATGCACTAATGAAGAAAAATGTTTTAACAAAGATATTTTTGTACACGTATCTTATTCATTTTCATCAAAGCGAGCACTAGGCTTTTTCATTGTCATTATCCCCAGTATTTAACGTAGCAGATTAGACTACAAAAAGGGGCGGAACTGAGCTAAATAATAACTTTGACAACCTATAAAACTAACAGTTCTTAAGAATACAATTATTTAAAATGGACTGCGACCTTAAACAAATCGGAGGGGCATTAACTGCATGTACATCAAAACTAACAAAACAGGGTTTGGTTTTTCTTTAAAAATCAAACAATGCACGGTATAAACGAGTCACTGATCCGTATGCACTTATCTATGTGACGTCATTCTTTAAAACTATTAAATTTGTACGCAGTAAGAAGCAAATTAAATAATGTTTTTATAATGATAAATATAGTTTTATAATAAGACGAAATTTTATTTGACGGTGTGAACAAGGTCATAGTTTCGATACATTATCAGTATGGTTTTATTCATATATCTTCCGTACAATACTTATATAAGTGACCCACTTATATATTTGTATGCAGGTACATGTATACGTCCAAGAAACATTAATTAGAAATATTCAGCTTACTACTTTTCCCTCACAACATTTGATGATAGCTATGAAATGTGAAAATTGCGATATTGAAATTTGTTAATGACCTACATTCAGTACACGTACTATATGCATTCATCACGTGACTGTCCATCGATGGGACCAAACTTCATACAGTACAGAATAGGTTATACTATGCTATTTCCATAAAATTTTAAGTTATGTGATAATAAAACAGCTGAAAAAAAATAAATTCAGTTTTAAAAACAATACCCGTTTTTGCATGTCTATTTTCCGCTGATTTCTCATAGTAAGCCTTAAAATGTGTTTTGCCACAACAACCTTTTTTCAGTGAAGACAAAAACAATCTTGTCATCCTAGAAATTTATATACAGTGAATTCTGTTCTTTGAGCATATGACTGGAAATTAATACCCCCTTTAGAATCCAATGACTGTCCACTGAAACGAATAATTTTATATCATTTTACTTTTTATTGTTTACATATAACTAGAGGTACTGTGAGCAATGAGCTCACTAAATGATATCCCCCCCTCCCATATGATTTTAATGAAAAAGTCCATGTTTTGTTGTGGCCAGGAAACCCAAAGTATGCGTGGGATCAAAAAGTAAAATAGGAGGTGCACAATGGCAATATGAAATAAAGATTTTGTGAAAGTTTCATTAAATTTCACTCAGTGGTATAAGAGGAGTTGCGGATAAGAGATGGGTACCCCAAACTTAACAGACGGACGAACAGCTAGACGGATGGACGGAAATACCGATTACTATATACCCTCCCACTTTTCAAGCGGGGTGTATAAAAAACATTGGATTGCAATTGAGAAAAAAGATATACTTTAAAATGTATTTTGATAATGTGAAATTATTTGTCTTTTCGATCTTACGTTAACACGTTTAATATGAAAATAGCTTCTAAAAGGAGGATTGACAATCGACTTTAAAATTTAACTCAAACTTATTTTTCCCCAGATGTCCATGCCGATTTTTACATCGTCTGTCATCGATATTATGATTGCAACAGATAGAAATGATGTAAGTTGTATATTTTCAATCTCGCCAGTTAATATTCCGTGGTCTTTATTAGAGATTGTTCTATCTGACGTATCCGTATCTGTATACGTATCCGTATCCGTATCGAGATATGAAAGGCATGTCGATCCCGATGTCTAAACCATTTAATACAATTCCACCTCTGTTTGTGGTTACTTAAATAAGCCACAGTCTTGCATTGAAAAATAACAAATGGCAATTTTTTTCTATAGAAATACTAAACTGCTGTAAACCTCTATCATTTCGAAGAAAATTATTGATTGAAAAAAAAAGAAAATGAAACCAAGTTTAAAATTAATTTCATTTTGTTTCCAAATATTTGTTGAAAAATCCCCTTTCTCCTTTCCTCTCTCATAATATCAGAATATTTTATTGATTCATTCTGTATTTTACACTATAACATTACACGTAACTGATAACATAACAGATATCCCCCCCCCACACACACACTGAAATACAAAATACCTTATCATCATTCGATCATTAAAACTCTGTAGCCGTTTTTAGAGAGAGTTTTCGAATTGATTTCATAATTCGCGTCAGGACTGTTACAAGTTCTGAGTATATGCTTTGAATAGCCAGTTCAACTCCCTCTTTTTCACCTCCCCTCACATTGGAGTCGGAAGGAAATCAAACGTTGACAAGGGAATATCCCTAACACCCTTTACTTAATCACCAATAACTGATGATGATGAATGATTGCTTGAAATATGACCTATGCTTTTGGCACCACCTGGTGGTACCACTTAAGCCCCTTCTGATAGCAGGAAGTAATAATCCTTGTGCCCTTCTATATTGCCCTAGTAATGTTGATCACTTTATAAATCATGGGTAAAATACCTGCCTGTACTATCAAAAATGCTTTTGGAACCACTTGGTGGCACCACCACCACTTATTACTGATAGTGGTAATTTACAGTCTTATAGATTCATTAAGTTGTCCCAGTAATAATGTTCGAAGCATACTTCAACCTAGTTTACACTTGTGTCATATTTCTGTTTACAATAGTTATATATTAATCAAATTTCAGGTTAGCTTAATGGCCCTGTCATAATCTTGAGGTCCCTGAAGGAGTTGAAAAGGGATTTTTCCTGAAGGAGTTAACCATTTCCTAGTGCTTGTTTGTTCAATTGGATAAAAATTATAAAGTAATTTATATCTTATTTTTTGGTTTTAAAAAAGAAAAAAAATTGTTCAGGTGAGCCTTACTGCCTCTGAGTATCTGATTTATAATGTAATTAATTGTTGAATTAATTTTCTAATCATTAACCATTAATTATCTAAAATAACGTATTAAAAACAGTCCTGCGTCTGAGTACTCTCAGTTCTTTGATGAATTTCCTTATTGGCTGCTAGCTTCTACGCGCTTAGTGGCTGCTGTTATTGGCTGCTAGCTTCAGCCTGGTCATGACAGCATCTAGTTTTTAAGTCTTGTAAGGACTTAATTAATATCAAATATATTTGCTTGTTTTCTTTTTTCAATTTAAACATTGTTTAAACTTAGAAATAACTCAGACATATCAAAATGTTGTCGTACACATTCTTTTTCCAGTCATTCCTTAAAAAATACACATCCTTCGTGCATGTATTAAAAATAATACACACTTGTATTAATGATAACATCTGTAAATAAATGATTTTTTTATGGAATATCAATGATGCATAAGCATTAGGTGTCATGGTTAAAGGGTTTTGATAAACATTAATACTTACTGATATTCCCCGATTTTGTTCCCAAGGAAAGTCTGTAGCCATTAGCTTCATCAGAGATAGAAAACGAGCTGTACTTTACATCAATTCCTCGTATTTTTATGTATAAATCGTTTGGAAAAGTCGTGGTAAGTTTATGAATGACGTCATTACCTAAACGGGGAAAAAAGAATAATGCTAAAAACCAATCTATGCACTAATGAAGAAAAATGTTTTAACAAAGATATTTTTGTACACGTATCTTATTCATTTTCATCAAAGCGAGCACTAGGCTTTTTCATTGTCATTATCCCCAGTATTTAACGTAGCAGATTAGACTACAAAAAGGGGCGGAACTGAGCTAAATAATAACTTTGACAACCTATAAAACTAACAGTTCTTAAGAATACAATTATTTAAAATGGACTGCGACCTTAAACAAATCGGAGGGGCATTAACTGCATGTACATCAAAACTAACAAAACAGGGTTTGGTTTTTCTTTAAAAATCAAACAATGCACGGTATAAACGAGTCACTGATCCGTATGCACTTATCTATGTGACGTCATTCTTTAAAACTATTAAATTTGTACGCAGTAAGAAGCAAATTAAATAATGTTTTTATAATGATAAATATAGTTTTATAATAAGACGAAATTTTATTTGACGGTGTGAACAAGGTCATAGTTTCGATACATTATCAGTATGGTTTTATTCATATATCTTCCGTACAATACTTATATAAGTGACCCACTTATATATTTGTATGCAGGTACATGTATACGTCCAAGAAACATTAATTAGAAATATTCAGCTTACTACTTTTCCCTCACAACATTTGATGATAGCTATGAAATGTGAAAATTGCGATATTGAAATTTGTTAATGACCTACATTCAGTACACGTACTATATGCATTCATCACGTGACTGTCCATCGATGGGACCAACTCGGAAAGCAGTAAAATTCCAAGCATGTTTCCATAGTATTTTTGTGGTACTCACACGTAACGAATTTCATTTAGCTGATTGGTCAGTTAGAAAGTATCACATGTGCCTCGATTAGCATATGAATTCATTCTTACGTCAGAAAATCTACTTCTGTCGATCTGTTTATAATGGGAAAGACCAACTAGATTTTACAATTTTTTTTTAAAAATAGCAATTGAGTGCACTGAGGTACAAATTTCTCCTTTCACATATAGGTATAATTCAATAAAATGCAGTGACCGGCCAAAGAAGAAAATTGTACCTATCTGCGCTCATATATTTTAAGGGCTTTTTTGGGGCGGGGTTAAAATGCAATGGGAATTGAATGTAAACATGATACCCCTACCCCAATAAAAGATCTGTATCTTTCAAATCACGTTTCTATTTTTGTTAGAAATGGTATTTTATAAAGGTACACATATCAGTGATTAGTTACATACAAAAATCTGAGTAAAATTTAGACATTTAATTTTTTGTCAGTATACGAGGGGCCGCTAGTCACCTCATCCTTTATTTTTAGGATTTAACCAGGATTTCAGGATTTTTCAAACACCTCAATATTTCTAGATATTCTGTGTAAAAGCTTACTATTGGTCACTGATGTACTCCTTTGCACTAGATTGATTTATTTGAACCCTTGTATTAACCTCAAATAGAGATTGTTCTATCTGACGTATCCGTATCCGTATACGTATCCGTATCCGTATCGAGGTATGAGAGGCATCTCGATCCCGATGTCTAAACAATCTGGTTACATTTCCATCGTTTCAAGTTTGGTTTTTAACCTTATTCACTAAGAAATTATATGTAGTGTGATTTTTTTTAAATAAAAACATATAAGTCGCTGTTCACGTCTTATGCATCGTGTCTTTTTGGGTGGAGGTTGGAATAAAAGTTTAGAAATAAAATTAGAAAAACAGGTATGATTTTTTTTTTATTTAAATGTGTATAAAATATTTCTAGACCTCTCTCTCTCTCTCTCTCTCTCTCTCTCTCTCAATTTTAGGGTATTCATTCTTCATTCTTGAAATAACATTTACAAGAACACGACATATTCCCAAGAATAGAATTATATATAGAATATATAATTATATATACAGTTAAACCTCTTTATCTCAAACTTGTAAATTGTAAGTACATGTAGTTGTACATTAACTGGGAAAGATTTAATCAAAGTGCAAAACAAACTTTGGATATCTGGAAATTCTGGGGCAGTTTGAATACACTCACTAAATTCTAGGTCGATAACCGTATCATGGGCGTCGGAAAGAAATAGAGCGGGGAGCTGGTTGAAAGGGGGTGCTAAACCAACAAAAAAAGGTAAGAAGAAAATAAATGTTAAGCTATGATGTATCTTCCTCTCTTAAACTATTCTTTTTGCATATTAACTTCTTTTCATGAAAGTTACATGATGGAGTTTTTAGTAAACAAAGCAAGCTCTGAAAAACTCATCCTTAAATACTATCTAAATTTCTAGATATGCTACATTAGCCATGAGTTTCAACGGAAATTTCCACCAAGCTTCCTTAACAGAAGGATTAGCCCATGTAATGCTACATGTGTCTTGTCCACGCTCCTCTTCAAAGTAGCCATCTACAGCTCCCTCTGGCGGCGCGTTATAAGCTCTGAAATATGGTTCCATAGACGCTTGTCCTTTATATTGTGGTAGTAAACAAAGATTATCTACAATCAATGAAATAAATGGCAAAGAAATCAAAATTCGGAGAAAAGATGAATATAAACCGATTTCAGAAATTATATTCATCATAAAAAGTGACATAAAAAGTGACATTTGCTTAAAGAAAAATCAAACATTACCCCAGGCTTTTGATACATAAGCATCACCCAAAAATATAAGACACATCAACTTAATCACACCTTCCA
This sequence comes from Saccostrea glomerata, assembly GCA_003671525.1. NCBI lineage: Eukaryota > Metazoa > Mollusca > Bivalvia > Ostreida > Ostreidae > Saccostrea > Saccostrea glomerata. Next base: position 665,767 of record PRKT01000144.1, read on the forward strand.
TCGAGATAAGGATTTTCTTACATTAGCCAAATATATTATCTGTATTATATTAATAATAAAATAACAAGAGAATTAAGGAAGCAAAAAATACTAACAAATTTGGATTGCTTGGCATTCAACATGAAGGATGTTTTAAGTGTTGTGTTTATTACGGTAATTACTATTCTTAAGTGTAATTATAAAGAAGTCTTTATACAAATAAAAATAAACATCTTCCTGTTATCCCTTTTTCACCCTTTTTTATGAAAGTTGATTTTACACCACCATTACAATAGTCATAAACTAGATTTAAGATTATCTAATTCTTGGAAAACACACACTTTTCAAAAGCTTTTTTATATATCAGTTATCAGTGTGCATCCTACTGATCTACGGTACATTTAAGTTGACCTTTTGCACTTAAATTTCATCTCTTTGGTTAATTACTTTAACTTTAACCCTTATTATAGCTGATCAAATGTAAGCATGGCAATGAATACAATCTTATTTTACGTAAAGTAGTTTGAATAATATTTATCATTAAACAAATCTTACAAAATAATGCTTGTAAATTATTGTGTGACCTTTTTGCACTACAAAATAACATAAAAACTTAATAGGCAAAATTTTCTTACATCAAACTTTTTATGACTTTAGTGCTGATCAGTCACAAATATCGAGTAGTTTAAAATAATGAAAGAAGATGGTAGGGTCAGTGAAGTTAATTTTGAAATATTTGTCAAAATATGTGATTTTCAGGCAAAAATTATTGTAAATTTGTTCTTGACATCTTTAATATATTTTCATTTTTTGGAAAACCAAGTAAAAATGATGTAAACTTTTAAATGATATTTAATATAATATTTATACGTTAGCAAAATGTTTCCCATTGAAGTGAAAAAAATCTTATGCATAAAAGAAAAAGAAAATTCTAGTAATCTTATTGTTTCTGTAGCCTTTCCACCTTTTAAAGGTCATTTGGGTTGAAGAAATTCGGGAAAAAAAATAAAATGCACCCAGCCGGTATCGAACTCACAACTCTTTGCTTGTAAGGCATACGTTCTAAACACTACGTCAAGAGTTTCAACTTCCTGGTTGAACAAGACAGTAATCCGTACTTAATAGTTTTGAGAAATACGATTGGGGTTTAATAAAATTGCAGATTTTCTGTAGAAAAACAAATTATTTCGATTGGTTTACACTCGAGTTAATAATTTAAAGCCTAGGATACAATAGAACAGCCGTGTCTATGCTTTGTTTACAAATTTGCGAAAAATGTCGCGTTCAGTTTGACATATTATGCTTAAGTTATAGGTGACATCAGATTAGCATACGTCTATAATAACTGCCCTTTTCCCGTTTCACAATGTACAATGATGAAATACATAAAATTTCAGGTTAGCTAACTGGACCCTTCCAGCCCCTAGGACCCTACAGAAATCTATCAGGGGATACCCCCTAAGGCTCCTGACCCATCCCCAGTGTTAGTTTGTTGAGGAGGCCGACAATAAATAAAATATGAATGCTGGAAATATGCCCCACACACTTGGCACCACGCAGCTAAGATAAGGCTGCCCGTAAAATATCAAACTTTTCAAACTGTAGTAACTTCTCTGAACTACCTAGATATGACGTCATAATAGATTATGACGTCAAGTCACTGATTACTTGAGCTGACAAGACGGGGAAAGTGTCATAATTATTACACGGCATGTAGATTTATTATGGGGATTTGTGTTTAATTCAAGAGTAGGGTTTGTTTTTTAAGCTTGTGTGTGCTGTTTTAATGTTTAACATTTGACATTTAAATATTCCTATTCCTTTTGCTTATCCGATATGCATATATTCAAGCAATAGCAAACAATTATGTTTAAAACGCCCCCCTTACACTTCTGCAGACAGAGTTAGAATTTATGAATCGTGTTTATATTGGACTAGCACAAGTGAAAGACAAGGATAAATTGAAGATATTCTGCATGAATCTTAAAGAAAAGTATGTCATCTAACTGAATTTTGCTGGGAGATCGTATGTAGTTTATCCGTTTTTGTATAAATCGCGATAAAGAGTGGAAAATACCCCTTCGCACGTTGGTAATTTTAATTTATCGTAAAATATTTTCTTAAGAAGAAAAAATTAAACCTGCCCCCAGCACTTTTTAGGTACCACGGATCACGACGAATTGATCTATGTAACAAACTTTGCACAATAGTTGTGTTATGCACTTGTGCCGATGCGATTTTTGTGCAACGTTTAAGATATCAAAACCGTCCGTCACATGATCAACACAGTCATCTGACATCACAGAAATGCTTTATTAAAATACCTGATTAAACTGTTATCTCAAGTTGACTGCAATTTCAAACAAGGATAACATATTGAAATAAAAATCTAGCTCAAAATAAAATGTATATTTTTTAGACATTTTAAACCTTCGGACAGCCTTATGCTACGTTTACACTATGTTCCCGGCAGCCACGGCAATCACGTTTTAGGCCACCGTGGAAAAAACGGGACGGGCGTGAGAAAACTTGGGGCAACGGGATGGGCAAACGTAACTCATCGCGATTGCCGTCGATGCCGTGCCAGATTTTTAAACTGTCAAAAAATTTGCCACGGCGACCACGTTGCAGATGTGAAACTTAGTAGGTCGTAGTAAAACGGAATAAACGCAACAAAACGCGACAGCACGTAATAGACCGTAACAGAACTTGGAGGCAGTCCGCAGTGGGACGGGAGAATGAATATTTCCATTCATCTCACGGTCCATTCACGTTTTGAGACGTTTTGATGAGTTTAGTCCGCGTTCTGTCACGGCTAGTTCACGGTTGTTTTCCGTTTTATCACGTTCTGCCACGTTTCATCACGGTCCTCACGGCAAACTAAGGTGTATGGTGTCCGTTTCCTTGCGTCCCTCGCGGTTCGTCCCGGCATGTTACGGTTTATGGTCCCGGTGCGTTGCGTTCTACTACGGGCTGACACGGCACATGCGGTCTGAGAGGAAGCATATAAACCCGGGCACTGCAGAGAAGTTTCATTATGGATCCATATGGATCTCCGCCTTCTCATCCGTCTTATTCGTCTCATTCCTAGTTGCTGCACTCCTGCCTTCCCTCTCTGTAACTGCTGCTGGTTCTCTTCATTTTGACAAAGTAAATTTAGGTACTAGTATGCACCCAGCAAACACGCGAAAATAAAATCTTCGTCTTGGGAATTCATGATGTTTTATCTTCGAAGGGTCATGATACAATGATTGTTTCTGGTTAGGAGACCTTCTCTGGTACAAACGTGATCCATAGTTTCCCGGCGTCCATGTTTTATACGTAGAAAGACTTAACAGAACGTGAGAAACGTATAAGAACTTCATAAGAACGCGAGAAACGAGAGGGGACCTATCAGAACGCAAGAGGCCTGGGGGGAACGTGCTGACATGCGTGGTAGAACCGTAGTGCGCCGTGGAGCCTCCGGCACTCCACGGCAACTTCTTCCTACGGCCCATCACGGATTCCGTAGAAGACCGCAAAAGAACTTGTCAAGACTTGGATATAGAGGGGAAAATAACCAAAATCTCACGGCGCACTACGTTTCGGGCAAACGGGGCTGCCGTGGCTGCCGGGAACATAGTGTAAACGTAGCATTATCATGACTGCGCACCAAGTGGTGCCACTACAGCCCGATTCTGAAAGTGGGAAATGATAGCCCTAGGGCCCCTCTACCTTGCGCCAATAATCATTTAATGAACACTTCAAGGATAAGGCGTATAATGACCCTTTTCCCGTTTCACAATGTACAATGATGAAAAACATCAAAGTTCAGGTTAGCTAACTGAACCCTTCCAGCCCCTAGGACCCTACAGAAATCTATCAGGGGATACCCCATAAGGCCCCTAACCCATCCCTAGTGTTCGTTTGTTGAGGAGGCCGACAGTGAATAAAATATGAATGCTGGATATATGCCCCACGCACTTGGCACCACCAAGTGGTGCCACTACAGCCCCATTCTGAAAGTGGGAAAGTGGGAAATGATAGTCCTAGGGCCCTTCTACCATGATCCATTAATTATTTCGTGAACACTTCAAAGATAAGGCTTATAATAGCTGATCTTTAATGGCGATTTGGGGATATAATGCAAAACAGACAAAGTTCAGAGTATATAACTGGCCTTTTCCCGTCCGAGGGACCTTTTGAAACGATTCTTCCTATTACCCTTCACTCTTTCCAAGTGAAAAATAGTTCAAGTGGCCAATAATTGATGACGAATGATTGCTTGAAATATGACCTATGAACTTGGCACCACCTGATAGCCCACTTTGGCCTAAGGTCAAGCTATATTCCTTTTCTTTTTCTAACACCATATCAGCCAAATTGATTACTTGATCATCATTCCATGAATCTACTTTAAAGACGGTTATGCTTTGTGTATCTCCCTACATGTAGGAAATAAGTATTTTTTTGTTTGATAACAACACAGTATAACGTTATCTTTCTTATTATTATATAAGAATAATTTGCGTATAAACCTCGTTTGATAAGGTACAGTAAAGGGCATCTATGGTGAACACGGTTATAAAATAATGAATTGACTATTATAGCAATGTAACATATGGAGAAAAAAAGCAGTATACTCAAGATCAAAAGTTCATACAACAATACTAAATATGAACTGAGCAAATATGGACTTTCAAAACATCAGAGGTGGGATCAGGTGTCATGGCGGAGTGAGCATCCCCTGCTGACCGGTCACACCCTTCGTGTGCTCCTTGTTATGACGGGGAAAATGGAAATTTCCGCAAAATGATTTTTATTCCTCGTGACTTTTCAATATATCATTAAATAGGAGGATATAACGAATTTCGCCTAAACGAAGCAAAATCGTCCGTTCCTGGTACTTTATTATAAACGTGTTTTACTTTACTTTCAAATATAAATGATTTTATTTTTCATCAGTCCAGACACTTATAGACAGACGAACATCCCGTAAAATAAGCAGACTACTCTGACTGCCTCCACTTATGCCCGTTCCAGTTTTTCTGGCTGTTATCAGATATGGTGGTAATGAACGATTTTCCCCTTTCGCAGGTATCCAACCATTTCCCTAAAAAGGAATTGAAAAGAAAACAGATGGTGTTTAGAATCAAGAAGAAGAACAAAAGAATACTGATTAAACAGATGAAAAAAAAATGAAATGTAAATGTGAACATATATTTTTATATATCAGTAAATATGTGAATATGAAAGGGAAAATAAGGGAGTAAACAAAGGAAAAAATGAGATAAAATCATTAAAAGATCCATCTCTCAGTTATTTTACTTTGCTTAACTGTACCTCCTCATTGTCATTTAGGATAACTATTGCCCCGACCTGATGGTCCACACACAACCTCCACAGATCTACCTCTGCATCAGAAAAACTATTGCCCCAACCTGATGGTCCACACACAACCTCCACAGATCTACCTCTGTATCAGGAAGGGGGGTCCTGAGTCAGAATCAGCCCAGAGGCAGCAGTGTATGACTACAATAAAACTTTTTTAACTTAATTTTTTAAATCATCAGGTGTCTATATTCTATTTTTTTAATGTCAGCCAGTTTACAAAAAAGAAAAAAAGTAAATGAAATATGAAGAAATTCCGCGAACTTTTGGATCCACCTTCGTAGATGAATTGTGCTTTAAAATCAAATTATTCCTCTTCATATTTGCTTTATTATTTCGTAATTTTTTTGTTTCAGAAAATTCTGAATGAGAATATTCTATCCTATTATAATGTCAAACAGCTACTTACTGGAACAATAACTGCATTTATATAGTCATTTCTTCCCTCCACAAATGACGAGATAAAGGGTCGATGTATATGAAAAATATTTTAGTGAATGAGGAACATAAATTAATTAGACAGAAAATGTTTTGAAAGTGATAAAATAACTTTATAAGGTAAAATAAGAAACTCGGTTCTTAAGAGTAGAAAATAGATTTCACTCTACCTGGTATAATATCAGCATCAACATTTTTGGATCTGTTCTCTTCATTCATAGCTTCTTCTCTACATTCATCATCATACACGGGTTTTATTGTTTCTAGGAACTACATTTGCAAAAGGAAAAGTAAATGAAATAAATTTGTATGTTTTATTAGGTCTTTCCACCTTTCTGTGGAAAGACCTATTGATTTTCTTCTGTTTCTTATTATTATTCTTCTTCCGCTGATTTTTTATTTCGACATTTATCAAAAAGACTTTATGTTCTTCGTAAAGGTCATTAAAAGTTATGAACAAATTTTACCCAACGCGTATGAACTATGACCGCTTTCGAAGTTATTGCCCCTTTCGCAAGAAATGTTTGTTATCGCTACTCCTCCGAAACCGTAAACCGTAGAGGTATGAAACTTTCACCAATGTCTTCCACTAATTATGGGGACTCTGGAATCTATTCATTGCGAAAGTATTCGGTGACCCCTTTAATGAGTTATAGCCGCTGAAACTTCTTGAATTTTACAAATAATTAAAAATTGTCAAAACGACAAATCATAGAGACATGGGACCAACTGCATAAGATTTATTGACCTTTGACCTTAAAATTCATGTAAAGGTCAAAGGTCAAGGTCATTCCAAATATGAGAAATTTAGCTCTTTTTATATCTCTTTTGTCTTTCAACATATACAAAATGTCTTTACATCATTGATATGTACTCTTAAAACTATTTCAAAGATTTCATTCTTGTCCCCTAAGATTAACCCTTTTAAAAGTTATTGCCCCTTGTGCAAAAAACCTTGTTATCGCTACTCCTTGCAAACTATAGACCGTAGAGACACCAAACCTTCACTAATGTGTTAAGGATCATTAGGCCTAACTTCACTGTATAAATGCGGAAGGATCTGATGAACCCTTATATGAGTTATTGCCCTTAACTTCTTTGTACTCAATATAAAACCTTATAACTTGAAAACTATAAGTCGTAGAAGCATGGGGTCAATTGCATTGTGACCCTTGACCTTTGACCTTGAATATTTTCTCAAGGTCAAAGGTCAAGGTCATTTCATTTTTTTCAAAATTTTCATTTTTTCTATCCTTTGAAATAATTTTGGTTTCTTATTCATTGAATTTAATTTGAAGGAGTCAAATAAAAAACAAAAATTGAAAAATTCAAAAAGGTGGAAAGACCTCTTATTGTTCTGTGAACAATAAGTCTCCTAGTTTTCTTGATGATTCTGTTTAAAAGAAGAGTAAATAAGTTAAACACGTAAAAAATAAACAAGAGGTCCATGGGCCACATCGCTCACCTGACCAACGTGGCTAGGAAAAAGTAGAAATTGGTTTTATTATTGAAAAGTTTAAATCCAAAAGTAAACCTTTGACCAGTTATGGTTTTGCTATTCTTGGGAAGATGATTTTTAAAGAATTTTCCTACAATTTCTAAAACTTTGTTTAGCCATTGTGGCCCTGCCCTACCCCAGGGGTCATGATTTGAACAAATTTGAAACTACATTACCTGAGGATGCTTCCATATAAATATAATCAATTATGGCTTTGTTATTCTTGAGAAGAAGATTTTTTAAAAAAAATTTCCTTTATATTTCATTGTAGAACATTTGTTGGCCATTGTGGCCCAAACCTACCCCCAAGGGTCATGATTTGAACAAGCTTGAATCTACACTACCTGAGGATGCTTCCATGAAAATATGGTCAATCATGGCTTTGTTATTCTTGAGAAAAAGATCCTCCGAAACCGTTAACCAAAGAGGTGCAAAACCTTCACTAATGTCTTCAACTAACTGGGTACTTGTGACATTGATCTTGAGAAAGTATTCGGTGACCCCTTCAATGAGTTATTGCCCCTGAAACTTTATGAATTTTAGGAATAATTAATTTTTTTTTAAAACGAGAAGAGGTAGAGACATGGGACCAACTGCATAAGATTCATTAACCTTTGACCTTGAAATTTATGTAATGGTCAAAGGCCAAGGTCATTCGGATACTGAGAAATTAAGCATTTTTCATATCTCTTTTGTCTTTCAACATATACTTAATGATTTTGCATCATTAATATGTACACTTAAAACTATTTCAAATATTTCATTCTTGTTCCCTAAGATTAACCCTTTTAAAAGTTATTGCCCCTTGTGCGAAAAACCTTGTTATCACTACTACTTCAAAACCGTAGACCGTAGAGACACCAAACCTTCTCTAATGTCGCTTTTATTTAGCCATTTACGTCTTTTTTCTAGCTTAAGATCAAAATATAAAAATCACATATGTTATATTCTGTGGTATCTTTTATTTTAAATAATAAACTTTGACCGAAAAAATTAGCAAAAAGACTCTGTACAAATTCATGGAAACTTAAAAAAATGTATATAACAACAGGAATACTCTATCATTTCTTTCACCAAAAAATTACTCTCTTATTCAATGCTGATATGTTAAAACCATATTTGCTTTTCTTAACCGAAAATTATAACAGTTTTCCATTCTTCTTTTTGAAAAGGAGGTTGAGCATACCTCTCTATTTATAATATTTTAGCTTTTAATAAAGACTTTGTAAACCCTTTAAATTTTGATGCAAATACCTTATTAGCTGAATTTTTAGCAAGGATTTAGTTTTGGCATTATTAGCAAGGGTTCTGTGATCGCTTAAATACAGTTAAATACAGCAATTTAAGTTTGTCATTATAGCTTTATAGTGAGCACTTTAAAATTGCTAATATTACTTCTCGCGAAACATAAAATACCATATTTCAAGGACGAATCGCTAAAATTTCCACCTATACGGTAAGACTTTTCTGATTTAAAATATTCAGTACATATTCTTTTATACATGTTAGACTTTCCATTCACTTCCTCAATGTTTTTATTGGTTGTAGAATTCTCAAATGGTCATTATTTCTATTGTCAAAACAAAAATATAACACTTAATAAGGAACACTTAATATGAAGACATACAATTAAATATGATTGTGCTCATTTGCGTTTAACCATCCATGTCCTATTGTTGATATTTGTATAATTTATTTCTTTACAGACGTTTCTATATGATTGAGGGGATCTTAATTTCAACAGATGTAAAGACAAAGTATAGTTGTTTTTCTGTTAAAACAGAATCTAATATATACATGTATGTACTACTTGTACATAATGGCTTTTGTAGAAAATATTTACATTGGATTATTTTTTGTTGTGTTATCAGAATCTTTAGGTAAATATTTTTCTGCATTTAATCATAAAGTCATTTTACTTCAGAGTTTTTACGCATCATGTTTAAATTTTTTTATTACTGGTCTTAGTTTCTAATCAACATAGTTTTGAATTTATTGATCCCTACAGTTTTTTCCCACACTTTGATGCTTTTATTAGGACAATAAACATAATTAAATGTAGGTCGATTATTTTTAAATGATGTGCTGTTTTCATGCTTTTATGAACTAATTGATTGATTGTTTAGTTTGACGCTCCTCTTGAGAATTTTTCACTCATATAGAGACGCTACTACATGGCAAGGGAGAGCTACAAATTTTGTCCTATACTCGGCACTGAAGGCCATTAAGCAGTGAGGGATCTTATTAGTGGCAGCACTTACTGCAACACGGGACTTTGGTTTATACGGTCTCATCCGAAGGACCGGTCTCCGTGTTCCACAGTGTGATTTTAACTCGCGACGTAAGGAACAATTCCTCACTTCAGGGCTCTACTGCAAACCGTTTAACCACTGCGCACACGGGCGCCGGACACAGTTTTGAAAATGATAATGTTACACGTGCACAGGTACATATTTTAACTCCAAGTTCTTCGCCGGTACATGTTGAATGTCATATCAGTTTCACAAGGGACGTTTAGTGTTCATGAGTTGCACACACTTTAATTTTTTTCTAACAGGAAGCTCTTGAATAATAATAGCTAATTATTTCCCAGCTGTTTCTTTGAATAACATAGTTTACTCATAAAATAAATCATGTGTTTTTCATTACATTGAAAATTCAATGCTTTTTTAGGTTCTTTATTTGTTGTAATATTTTAGTCACTTTGTTGGACATTTATGTTTGTTCTTCGCTATTTTCATACCGTGAAATAGAAAAACATCATTTAAAAGGAGGAAATTGTACGCACTGTACATGTATATTTCAGAAAACCTCGCCGATGACGTAAAATATGAAGGCGTTGCCTCGCAAAGTAACTCATTCAGTAGAAAAAGATGGCCTGCTAGCAAGGCCATTGATGGTTATCTTCAAGAACAGGTTGGTGAGGACACCTGCAGCATTACCGAGGCTCTTTACTATAAGACAGCTTGGTGGAAGTTTTTCTAAATTTTCTTATCGGTGATTTATCTTTATGCAATGAGCTCGCAAATTTGCTAAATATTTATCTACAGCAAAAATTTCCAGATTTACGGTAAACTAAAAAAACAGATCAGCTTATTAAGGAGCCCAGTGTCTCCTTGAACATTGTGGTCATAAATTTGGTATCTGGTGTCCAAATACACCATTAATGTTTTAAATTCTAGCACATTGTAATTAAATATTTTTAAATTCGGATTGTTTGTGTTGTTTTAAACGAAGTTATGATTCACAGAATGTGAAAGAGTTGTGTAAAAGTACACTTTCTGGCGCAAATACTTAAAATGGAGCTCCACGGTGGAGCTGTGGAGCCAATGACATCATCAACCATCCTGTAGACAAACATATTATGTAAGCATGAATGGTTTAAAACAATTGGTCATTAATTCGAAAGAAGATGTCGATTATCCCGTGACGTCACTTAGTATTATATCTTGAAACAATAGGTAAGAGAAATGATTGTAGCCGACATTATTTTTGTTGCCAAGTGTTAAGTGGATAAAGAAAACGTGATAGCTTGGCTTATGTTTAATATCAAGTGAAATGGTAAATTCTAATTCAACTATTTTTGATGAATTGAAGTGAACAAATTGCATTTATTATATATCCTAGGGAAAAAAGATCGATAATATTATTATTTGCGTTTTGAGCTATTAAAAAAATATTTTATTTTATCATATATTGATTTAAACCCCCCCAAAAAAACGTGGTGTGAGAGATAGAGACTACTTGTAGTTTCAGAAAAGAAAAAAATAAATGCCTTTGAATTTATTACTTACAACAAGATTAAATGTAAGTTATATGCATGTGTTCAATCATTATGTAAACTAGAAGCTTCAAAAGAAATTAAGTAACAACTATTAAGTAACAAGAACAAGAAATTACATTTAAGTTATGAAAAAAAATATCAACAAATAAGATCTTAGTAGTCATATTTGTGTTAGATATTAAACTACAGTTAATCAAGTAAAACCATTCTTAAACTAGATCTTAACAAATTTAAGCCAAGTTAAGCTACACGTTCTACATAATTACGTTACACTTAGTTTTAACTAGCACCAAATAATTCATAACAAACTTTAACAATTAATTCGGAACAATTAAGTCATAACTAGTAAGTCATAACAAGTAGGTCACTGTCCTTCCAGGGCTCCCGTACTTGGTGGGGGTGGAGGGGGTGGTTGGGGGTTGGGGGATAGGAGGGCAATGACTTACTTGTAATGACTTATTTGTTATAACTTGTTTGTTGTGACTTAATTGTTATGACTTATTTGTAATAACTTGTTTGCTGTGACTTAATTGTTATGACTTATTTGTTATAACTTATTTGGTGTGACTTACTTGTTATAACTTGTTTGTTGTGACTTAATTGTTATGAATTATTTGGTGCAAGTTAAATTGTAGTTTAATTTCGATTACAAATGTGACTTCTTAATTCGTATTTGTTGATATTTTTTTTGCTATAACTTAAATATTATTTGCTCAGTTTGTTATTGCTTATTACTTAAAAGTTACATAATTTTCATTTGTAACGTCTGGCTGAGCAAATGCATACAATGGCTATTTAAACTTGTCCGTTGTAATTAATATAGATGCAGATATTACTTTTTCTATCATGAAACTTCATAAATCCTTCATCTTAAACGCCATGTTTTTCTTTTCTTCCTTTTTGGGTGGGGGATGGGGGTGGGGGTGGCAAACATGTGATAATAAATATATGCTTATATCACAAATAACAATTTTATGGATATTTTTCCTAGGATATATGAAAAAAGAAAGTTTGTTCACTACATTTCATCAATGAAAAAAATGTTAAATTAGAATTAAACATTTCATTTTATGATAAACGTAAGTCAAGCTGCCACGTTTTCCATGTCTACTCTACTCAAAGTTATTACTAGCAAAATAAAACTTCATAATAGATAAGTCATAAAAAGTAAGTCATAACAAGCAAGTCAATCTCCCTCCAGGGCTCTCGTCATTTTCTGATTGTAAATTATGTATAGACTTGTATATTTCATGAAACTGCTCTCCAGTATGGGAAAAAGTGCGTGAAATTTGATAATTTCATCGAGACCGAGTAGCAGGCTGTGTGAGATGTACGTCTAAACTCGTCCGACCTCTACAGCGAAATACGTATAACTGTTGAGAGATCCTTATATATGAGTGTAGGGGATAGCGTAGATAAATAGGAAATATGGCGTACTTGCCTATTTATATATACGAATACTGTTCTGCTTTAACTGTTTCAAAAAGCTTGTATAGAAATACATTATGTCAATTTGAAATTATTATGTCCCTATTCGTATATATTTTATATTTCTACTTCATGTATCAGAGAACGCATTTCCAAGCTTTCTGTGTAAACTATTTTTATCATTTTCAGATGGCATTATCTAAAATGGATGTTCCCCACCGAGCCCAGCACTTTTAAGAAACCTGACAAGAAACAACATTTTTGTGTCTATTTGCCTATGTCACCAATGTTAGGGATCGAGTTAAATGTATCAGGTGTAAATAGTGTATCCCATGTATCATTGGATCAATCAGTCAGACTCTGGATCATTGACCGTGATGGCAATCTTGTTCAAACAGATTTACAGGGGAATATGGTACAGAAAATCAAAACCAATGGAAATTGCAAGGTTACATCACTGTGACACATGATTGGGATCTGTGCACACCAACGCTAGCAAGTCATCAATAGGATAACAGAGAGTTAAAATGTCACTGAATTCATTACAACTGGAGAATATTTGCACCTCGGTGACAAGAAAGCCCTGGAGTGTTATGTAACCCTCTGCCTTCGGCATCGGGTGACATAGCAGTCCAGGGCTTTCTGTCACCTCGGGGCAAATATTCTGGTATGTCACCCTCGAAGCCATGTAATTTATGTATAATGACGTCACAGTAATAAATACCAGCTGCAGTCTCTTTTTTAATTTTAAAAGCATCCAGTCTATAAAGACTATCGTGAGGTCAGCACTATTATTGCTTCACAGAAGAACGTTTCCAATTTAAGAAACAGCAGGTTTATATTTTTTTTTAAATAGAAGAATCCAGTCTGTAACATTTTTTATACTTGATCAAATGATCCCGTTTGAGCCAATCAGATAGTTGGAACAATAAGGATAAATAATAATTCAAATTATTTTAGTGAGTTCTAAAATACAGTTGAATATCTCTACCAATTTTGTTAGTAAATGTTTGACCTCAGGCTATCGGAAAGCAATTGATATCCCTAATACATAATGCATTACCCATGTAAATTTTGTTCAATTCCTGAATGTATTAGTTTTCATAAACTGACAGATTTTAAAACCTGAAAAACCTACTTGTATGACAAAAATATATCTTTAATTAACACGTCCTCTAGAAGATTTGCTTTAGGAAACTCAGAGTGTCGAGCAGGGCTCACTATTAAAGAATTCTGTTATAATGAATTACATTCAATGTAAATCTAAATTTATTCTGATAATTTAGCTCTGTCCTAAAAACATCTTGCTGTATGATCAGTAATTCACTCAATCGTGACGCCAAAAATAGATATCATATTGATTGTAAATTTAACTTCTATTTGGTACGAATAAATGATGAATTATTCATTATAGGATGTGAATCTCAACACTATGGAGAAAACTGTTCATTATGAGAAGATAAAGACAAGTTTAATTGAAATATATACCATAACCCGCAATCCGTATAAAAATCTATAATAAATTAACGATAGAAATACTTCTTCTTATACAATGTCAATGCATTTGTTTTGAGGTACACACAAACGTTGCTGAAATATCAGACGTATTGTGGATCTGAAATTTTTTCGCTTACCGAATCATGTTTTTGACTTATGTTTTCATAATACATGTATTTCATGCAACTTAGTTTTTTTTCTAAATTACAATCTTCGTCTAGCAAAGAATATGATAGATCAGGGAATGTTTATTATTCCTATTTCTTTGATTGGAACCTATATTAGCAATTTGGGTTTTTTAAGTCATGATTTTATTTTTTTTTTTTAATTTCATAGTGATGTCAAAGATTTCTGAAATCAGATACCTATGTTTTAAAAAATAGTAAAAGAAACTAAAAAAAGTGTGCTTTTTATTCGTTTCCAATTGCAGTTTGTGCTGATGGATACTTTGGATATGCTTGTGAAAGTTACTGCGATCTTATTTTGAAGATACAATTTGTAATTGTCAACAGGTGTGTGTCCTTCAGGATGTAAAGAAAACTGGATTGGTCCAAAATGTGACGGTAAAATTATGGAACAAACGTTACTGAATGTTTATACAGTTTTACACTATTTAATCATCTTAATTAGAGTAAAACACGTATGTGCGACTTGATTTTAGTTGTATTGATAAAATATTGCAATCTTTATGAAACATTATGTTCACAAAATCAAAACCAAGAGATAATAAAAAAAAAACATTAAAAAATCGCACAGCGATCATCCTCATCAAAACTGGAATTTCAACAATATCACTAACACGGACCTTTGGATAAAATTAGAAGTGGGATCAGGTTCCTAGAAATACTAAGTATCCAATGTTGACTGGTCACATTTGCCGTAAGCCTTTTGTATACAACAAGCGGACAGAACATTCCGAAATGAAACTTTGTACCAAAACAAAGATCTATTAGTTGATATGAAGAACCATTCTTTGAAAGTAATAGCTAAAAATACGGTATTATTTGTAGATGACGGAATATCAAAGATTTCCTCCATAATTATATCCACCTCATCAACAATCTTTGCTGTAATCCTTTTCTACGTTGTGGTTAGAATTCTGAACAGAAAGAGAAAAGGAGGGAAGAATAGTAGAAATCAAGCAAAGAATACATCGGTGATTTCCGTGGAAAACCCGCAGTTTTTCGAGCAGATAGTGGATTCAGAAAACGAACATACCTATAATTAAATCGATTCTTCCTTGAGGATGAAGAAATCTGATAATTAAGAAATGAATACCTACAAAAACACAGTCAAAAGCAACATCGTATATGCAAACCATTGACACATTAGTTGCACTCAAAATTAATTGCATTTGAATTTTAAGAAGGATTCTATTTGTTCTGTTGCATCAGACAATTAACCATGGCAGACAAAAACTGTAAATGAACGAGATAATAGAAAAGCTTAAACATGCGGTTAGAAGCCACATGCAAAAAAGTATAGTTCTGAAAATCATTTAAGAGAAGAGATTCTGGATCCATTTTGAGATCACTAAATAAGACATAACATGTCTGACAAGGGAGGTAAAGAGGACTAATTATTCTCTTTTTTAATTTGGCATCAGAAAATAGAAATTGTAAAAACTTTGTGATATACATGTACACTATTTTTTACATAGTTTTGATTGCCATGAAGCATATAAAAGAATATGCACAAAACTAGTTTTGTCTAGTATTTTTTTCTTGATATTGTTGAAAAATAGAAATATCCACGATAATTTGCACCTTCTAGTTCCGTTTCCATGGCAACCAGGTAAACTACTATGCTTTCTTTTATACAGTAAATCTTTTCATTCATTGAAGTTTCAGTGAGAAAAACATTAGCTGAATCCAAGACATCGCGTGGCCACGTCATTTTGATATTTAGGTAGAATTGGTATTAAATATTATTTGTTGTAGCTAATTTATCCAAATATCTGACCTATGGTAACTTCAATATTATTGGTTCCTTCTTCACCCAAACCAAACACATCTTTTCAAAAACAAGTGAGTAGCAGCTGCATTCCCATGATTTATTTCATGGAACCGTCCGGTTTAAAAGTTTTATTCCTATTAATCAGCATCTTGAATTACTTTTACCGGTAGAGCTCGCGTTTTTTTATCTTTGTCAAACTAAAAGTGCAAACTCTGAATATCCTTTTCATTCTTATATTTACTGCAATTTTTGTTATGATAATGATCTGAAACACATCATGTCTGACCTTTGGAGTAACCTCCCGCTTTATTACATCGAAAGTTTTGATAACAGTCTTCCAAAGAGAATTTGCATTGTGTTGCGATCTTTAGAGGATAGATTACCAAATACCGAGCATTTAAAGTAAGTAAAATTACTTCCTTAGATTTATAAACAACTT
This sequence comes from Saccostrea glomerata, assembly GCA_003671525.1. Classification (NCBI taxonomy): domain Eukaryota; kingdom Metazoa; phylum Mollusca; class Bivalvia; order Ostreida; family Ostreidae; genus Saccostrea; species Saccostrea glomerata. The sequence goes on from PRKT01000144.1 coordinate 682,156, forward strand.
TTTTTTTTAATTTTGCATTTTTTTTTTTACGTTTACAACCGCGACAATTTTGCGAAATCATTCCTGTCATACTACTGTAGCATAATAAATTTTCAAATATTTCCACTCATTCACTTTCATACACTCTTGTGCAGATTCTCTTGTTAACGGGTAAATAACCAATCACTTTCCTCAGTTGTATTTTTGAAAGCATTTTCTTCTTTCATGTCAGTTCTTATTCTTCCTTCATGATCACTTGCAGTGGAATTGCTAATTTCTATAGAAAATAATTCGGCATACAAGTTAGTATGCACAATCCCTTTAAATAAAAGTTATATCCATAAAGGAAATCTCAAAAAGAGATTGAAATGCTAAAAAATAAAATTAAGTCGTCTTTTACACATGTTTTTTGTTTGTTTGTTTAACCGTGGGGATCCGGGTTAGAATAGGTCCTCAGTACCCCCTTGCTTGTCGTAAAAGACGACTTAATGGGGCGGTCCTTCGGATGAGACCGTATTAACCCGGGCCCCGTGTCACAGCAGGTGTGGCACGATAAAGATCCCTCCCTGCTCAAAGGCCGTAAGTGTCGAGCATAGGCTTAAGTTTGCAGCCCTTTACCGGCAATGGTGACATCCTCATATCAGTAAAATATTCTGGAGAGGGACGTTAAACAGTATACAATGAACAATCTTTGATTTTAAAAACTTTTATTACCCAGAATATTCCAGTGAAGATCAGAGTGTCTATTTTATTTTATTTTAGTGATATTATTTTTTTCTGCATAAAGCATATTCGACTTTAGCATTTTCTTTGGTGATTCAGCACGTATTTCATTACTTACTTATTTCATTATCTTCGTACAGTCGCAACTCTGTGTGAATGGGGTCAAGGAAAAGCCATCTTTAAAAAAGATGTTTGGTTGCCCTCTCCTGACCAACTGATTAAAAAGGGCCCTACTCATACATTTTTTTCTACATTCCTGGACATATATTGATATTTTCCTTGAAAAAAATTCCACCTACCTACCGATCCAATTTCTTTAACCCTGAGTCGGGAAAGGGCAAGCAAACATTATTTAAAGATCTCCTTGCTAGGCTTTTGCACAATAATATATACACATGTATCGTTTATCAATTACAATTTGATGGTCCAGATGGAGCTAGGCTTCAAATCTCAATGTCCTGAGAAAAACATTATCATATTCCATAAGATAAACAATTATTGATTATGTTATGAGGAAATATGGGGAAAATAAAATATTTAGTCTAGGAGACAGAGAAGGGAATCAGAAAAACATAATTTATAACTTATTGAGAAAGTGTGTGCATAGTTATGATAAGGCTGTCCGAAGTTTTATAATGCCTAAAAATATACGAGGTTTGTTAGAAAAGTTCGCGGACACATTGAATTACGGAAAATCTATTGTGTACTATGAAGTATGACCTATGTCTGAATAAAGTCCTACATTTTGTTTATTGGTATGTAAAAAATTAAGTCCATATAATGAAATCTTGAAAATTTACAACGATTTTTACTATGAGGTCATGGGATTCACGGAGCAATCACTTGACGTAAGGCGACGTGACAACCAGATTTCAACCCGTTAAGCTTTGTCGCAGTTCTATAAATCTTTCATTTCTTAAGACTTTTCTTATCTTTTTTTTCTACTTTAAAATTGAATATCCACATGAAGACATGTTATTTTTCTACTCTAATGTCTTTTGTACTGATTCGGATATTATTGAGATCTTTAAAAAAGTCTATGCAGTTAATCGATCAGGTATTGAAACTATACAAAACCATATAGACGCAACGCAAAATCCATGCGATAAGGGGGTATTGAAGTATCGATGGAGTTAATCATTCAAAATGTTAATCCTTCCATTCATATGAAGCTACAACCATTTGGAAACTTGTCCTTTGTATGTGTAGGAAAATCCGGGCAGCATCTTTAACATTTTAATCTCTTTTTATACATTTTCCTGTATGCACACATAATTTTAACGCAGTGCTCCATGATGCTCAATGACGTTAATTCCGATTTTTGGTTGTGTTGTTACGCGTTGATCATTCATAAACGGCTATAAAACATTCATATACTCTCCAATATAGTTCAAAATTTCCCCAAGTGACGTTTCATGAATACTTAAGCGGCAGATAAAATATCATAAATCTGTTTGCGCTACAATTGTGCAATTTTTAATTTTAATACAGAGTCTTTTGGATGTACACGTGTCAAAATGTAGCATGCTCCGTGAAGCAAGATTAATCAAAATTAAAAAGCTGTATATATTTCAATATTCACCGGAGAGCACCAAATTATTGTATGTTTATTGAAACAGGGGTTAAGATTTTATCTGGAAAGTTTGACCGGTTTCGTGGAAGTAGCGCGTTCACAATAGAACTTGTCCGCGAACTTTTCTAACACCCCTCGTACATTTTATTTTGAGCTAGAGTTTGATTTTAATAGGTAATCATTGATTAAAATTGATGTCAACTTCAGATTATAGTTTAATCAGGTTTTATTTTAAAGCATTTTGGTGATGTTACTTGACTGTATTGATCACGTGACGTAAATTTATGATATTCCTAATTGTTGCACAAAAATCACTTCGGCACAAGTGCAAAACAAAAATATTGTGTAAAGTTTGTTACATGCGCCGCTAGGATAAGACTGTCCGTAAAATATAAAACTATTCATACTAAAGCTTCTTCTCTGAACTACCTAGATATAACTTCATAATAGAATATGAAGTCAAGTCACTCATACTTGAGCTTACATGACGGGTAAAGTGCCATAATTTTTTTCAAAATGTCATGTACATTTTTTTTGGGGGGGGGGGAGGCGTTGTTGGTAATTCAAGTGCGGGTTTGTTTTTATGCTCCATGTGCTGTTATGATGTTGAACATTTGAAATATAGATATCCCTTTTCCTTTCGCTTGTCCGATATGCACATATTCAAACAATAGCGAACAATTATATGTGAAACGCTCCCCGTAAATGTCCATAGACAGAATTAGAATTTATGAATCGTGTTTATATTTGACTGGCTCAAGTGAAAGACAAGGATAAATTGAAGATATTCTGCGTGAACCTAAAAGAAAATATGTCCTCTAACTGAATTTTGCTTGGGTATTGTATGTAGTTTATCCATTTTTGTATAAATCGCGATAAAGAGTGGAAAATACCCCGTGTTGTGTTGGTAAGTTGAGTTTCTCGTAAAATATTTTCTTAACGGTCAAAACTCAAACCTGTCCAGCACTCTCAATGTACCAGAGATCACGATGAATTGATCTATGTAATAAACTTTGCACAATAGTTTTGTTTTGCACTTGTGCCGAAACGATTTTTGTGCACCATTTAAGAATAACATAAATGTCCGTCACGTGATCAACACAATCATGTGACATCACAGAAATGCCTTATATAGTATCTAATTTAACTTTTATCTCAAGTTGACTTCAATTTCAAACAAGGATCACATATTTAAATAAAAATCTTGCTCAAATTAAATGTATATTTTAAAGTTATTTTAAGCCTTGGGACATCCTTTTCATAACTGCTTGGATCAATTCATCGTGGACTGTGGGACATAGAAAGTGCTGGGGGCAAGTTTGAAAAAGTTTAAGAAAATTTAACTTATCAACATTACTAGGTGTATTTCCACTCTTTATCGCGATTTATACAAGAATGGATAAACTACTAACAATTCCCTAGCAAACTTCAGTTAGAGGACATTTCTCTTAAATATTTACACAGAATATTGTCAACTTGTCCTTGTTTATCACTTGTGCCAGTCCAATATAAACACGATTCATCAAATTTTACTCTGCCTACAGATGTATAAGAGAACGTTTCACACATAATTTTTGCTATTGGTTGAATATGTGCATATCGAACAAGCGAAAGAATAAGGATATTTTAATTTCAAATGTTCAACATCGTATCAGCACATTCGAGCTGGAAAAACAATCCTGACACTTGAATCTAACAACACATCCCCAAAATAAATCTGCATGCTGTGCAAAAATATTACACTTTCCCCGTCATGTCAGCTTTAGCATGCAATGACTTGACGTCATATCTACTACTATTTGAACAGTTTGACATTTTACAGGCAGCCTAATCCTAGCTGCGTGTAGGACAAATGTTTCTCGATGGAAAAAGGTCTTATATACACAAAAGTGTAATAATTTTCTTATAATTTTTTTCTCTGGTTAAATCATTTCATAAGTAGTAAAAAAATTACAAACAGACTTAAGGTATGTCACTCGTCAGCTTTTTAGAAAAGTTCACGTAGAAGCTTTTACTTCAAAACTACTTATTAAAACTCAATTTTTATAACATATCTAAATTCAACAATGTAAATTTTTAACATTCAATGAAAAAACTGCTCCAAAATCTACAAAGTAGCAAGATTTATGAGGGACTATTTTTTTTGGTGAAAGGATATTTAGCGGAAAATTCTGCAAATCTGCATTTTATAAAATTTAATGTAATGGAAATTTAGCCTCACATACTTTTACTCGGAGAATATTTTCCGTTTTGATATTGCTAAAAATATTTAATATAGGTCTTTATTATATTTTTAGACACCTTCCCTCAACAAACTTTTCCAAAAAATGAAAATATATTAAAGATGTCAAGAACAAATTTACAATAATTTTTGCCTGAAAATCACATATTTTGACAAATATTTCAAAATTAACATCACTGACCCTACCATTTTCTTTCATTATTTTAAACTACTCGATATTTGTGACCGATCAGCACTAAAGTCATAAAAAGTTTGATGTAAGAAAATTTTGCCTATTAAGTTTTTATGTTATTTTGTAGTGCAAAAAGGTCACACAATAATTTACAAGCATTATTTTGTAAGATTTGTTTAATGATAAATATTATTCAAACTGGTTTACGTAAAATAAGATTGTATTCATTGCCATGCTTACATTTGATCAACTATAATAAGGGTAAAAGTTAAAGTAATTAACCAAAGAGATGAAATTTAAGTGCAAAAGGTCAACTTAAATGTACCGTAGATCAGTAGGATGCACACTGACCCCCTATTTTCTTTGCGATTTTGAGTTACACTTTATGAGTACTTAAGGTAAGTCACTCGTCAGCTTTTTAGAAAAGTTCACGCAGAAGCTTTTACTTCAAAACAACGTATTAAAATTCAATTTTTATAACATATTTAAATTCAACAATGTAAATTTTTTAACATTCAATGAAAAAACTGCTCAAAAATCTACGAAGAAACAAGATTTATGAGGGACTATTTCTTTTGGTGGAAGGATATTTAGCAGAAAATTCTGCAAATCTGCACATTTATAAAATTTAATGTAATGGAAATTTAGCCTCACATACTTTTACTCGGAGAATATTTTCCGTTTTGATATTGCTAAAAATATTTAATATAGGTCTTAATTTATATTTTTAGACTAGGTTTTACACCTTCCCTCAACAAACTTTTCCAAAAAATGAAAATATATTAAAGAAGTCAAGATCAAATTTACACCATTTTTTGCCTGAAAATCACATATTTTGACAAATATTTCAAAATTAACATCACTGACCCCACCTTTTTCTTTCATTATTTTAAACTATTCGATACTTGTGACTGATCAGCACTTAAGTCGTAAAAAGTTTGATATAAGAAAATTTTTTATTGCCTATTAAGTTTTTTAATACCCCAAATATGTATTTTTTTAGTGCAAAAAGGTCACACAATAATTTACCCGTATCAATTTGCAAGATTTGTTTAATGATAAATATTATTCAAACTATTCTACATAAAATAAGATTATATTTATTGCCATGCTTACATCTGATAAAATATGATAAGGGTTAAAGTAATTAACCAAAGAGATGAAATTTAAGTGCAAAAAGGTCAACTTTAATGTACCGTAGATCAGTAGGATAAACACTGACCCCCTATTTTCTTTGTGATTTTGAGTTACACTTTAAGAGTACTTATCGAAAATATACTTCTCAAAAAATCCTTGATATAACAAATTTCAGGAGTGACTTACCTTAATATCCAAAATATACTTCTTAAAAAAATTTTGATATAACAAATTGAGTGACTTACCTTAAATATCTCATCTTAATAAATGTGCATTCATATCGTCGAGCTTGTATCTGAGGCATATGCATGCAATTTGGTTTATAAAGATTTTAGACACTTTGTAAAATTGAAAAGATTTTTCTATATAAAAAAGCTTTTGAAAAGTGTGTGTTTTCCAAGAATTAGATAATCTTAAATCTAGTTTATGACTATTGTAATGGTGGTGTAAAATCAACTTTCATAAAAAAGGGTGAAAAAGGGATAACAGGAAGATGTTTATTTTTATTTGTATAAAGACTTCTTTATAATTACACTTAAGAATAGTAATTACCGTAATAAACACAACACTTAAAACATCCTTCATGTTGAATGCCAAGCAATCCAAATTTGTTAGTATTTTTTGCTTCCTTAATTCTCTTGTTATTTTATTATTAATATAATACAGATAATATATTTGGCTAATGTAAGAAAATCCTTATCTCGATGGAAGGTGTGATTAAGTTGATGTGTCTTATATTTTTGGGTGATGCTTATGTATCAAAAGCCTGGGGTAATGTTTGATTTTTCTTTAAGCAAATGTCACTTTTTATGTCACTTTTTATGATGAATATAATTTCTGAAATCGGTTTATATTCATCTTTTCTCCGAATTTTGATTTCTTTGCCATTTATTTCATTGATTGTAGATAATCTTTGTTTACTACCACAATATAAAGGACAAGCGTCTATGGAACCATATTTCAGAGCTTATAACGCGCCGCCAGAGGGAGCTGTAGATGGCTACTTTGAAGAGGAGCGTGGACAAGACACATGTAGCATTACATGGGCTAATCCTTCTGTTAAGGAAGCTTGGTGGAAATTTCCGTTGAAACTCATGGCTAATGTAGCATATCTAGAAATTTATTTTCGAAACGCAAGTATGTCTTCTATAAAACTAGCCTGAATATTTTAAAACAAGTATCCCTTTGCAATGGAGTTAAAGCAAGTTTGCGTGTTATGTTGACAGTTTACAATTGTGAAAGTTAATTGAATAACTTGTTTTTCTTCTTTGAGTAACCGTAATCAAAGTCAAATACTGCCTTTTAATTATATAAAGAAAGGTAAAGAAAGGAATAAGAAACCAGGGTAAAGTTTAAAGGTGTAATTTTCTGTCTTTTTTACGTATTTACCAATATTCCTAGCTAATACATGTATATTTATAAACATCTTAAATGAAAATGCAATCAAAATCCGTTTGTTTTTTTTTGTCAAATAATTAATGAGTTATTAAACTAATATGATACCCCCAAAAAGTCCGATAATCATCTTCAAATTTAAATATATCCCCCTTTTGCATCCGCCACTGCCTTGATTTTCCATTGAATGGGGTTTATCAAAGTATTTATTCTTCAAATAGGAATTTTATTCAATAATTCTATCAAGACAACCTTTAGTTTAAAAAAACAAACTCGGGCATTGAGTAAAAATTGGACTTTCCGGAGTGTAGTTGAGTAAGTAAACGTTAATGCTTGAGAGAGAGAGTCATGAAAAAGTCTGGATAAATTGGGTCGGGGAGGGTATGTGTTTGTGTGGTCGATTTAGCCAAACGATGGACAAATACGCAAGTGAAAAGAACATCAATGTAAAATTGACGAACCCTGAAAACGTCGTGCTATCGCTCTGGGAGAAGCAGAAAAATGTCCGATCAGAAAGTAAAATAGGAGGTGCACAATGTCATTTTATAATAAAGAATCTATAAAAATATCATAAAAATTTACTAAGTTGTATTCGAATAAAAAAGAAAAATAGGAAGTGCACAATGACAATACACTAGTATATTTAACAAAAATTCTATGAAAGTGTCATTTAATTTCATTCAGAGGTATTAAAGGAGATGCGGATAAGAGACCGGAACTTAAAAGCGTAAGGGAGTGTCATACAGATCTACAAACAGACTGACGAACGTACAGATGGACAGACATCCTTATCACTATATACATGTACCCCCCACACACTTCTCATCCGGGGTATAATAAATTAACCGAATAAGCTGAAAAGTTGGGAAAAAAATACATGTTGGTTGCTATATGTGTTGGTTGTCATAGAAGCTGAATACTTTAGCAAAAAAGTATTGTTTGGCACTTATTATTTGGAAGATTTTTAAAAATAGTTAGTTACCATGAATTCATTTTGAATGAATATTAATATGGTTGAAGTGCTAACTAAAGCTTAGTTAGAATAATTTGATTTTAACTGTAATAATCCATTTGATTAGATTAAAGATTTAGTTTATATCGTATAACATAAGTTCCCTACGTCACAATGAGTAACGTCAAAAACATAAAAGCTTTGCTTTATGTTTATTCTAAAATATGCTCTATTTGAAGCATTTTTGAAGATTTATAATGCGTAAACTGCCGTACGTTATGTTATATCGTATAGCAAAAGTTGAAATAGCCTTCATTCCTTAAATAAATGAAGCTTATGTAATCTAAAAATTAAGCTCTATGATGAACGAGAATACTTTAATTTTTCTATCGTCAATTTCCCTTTCTTACGCTGCAATATACCGTCTTCAACTGCATACGGAATTTTCATATCTCAGTTGATTAGATACGCAAGAGCATGTTCTACGTATGAACAATTCTACAACGAGGTCAATAATTGGCAAACAAGTCGATAAAACAAGAATATCAGCAGTTCCGTTTAAAGTCATCATTTCGTAAGATCTATGGTCAATACCAAGGCCTTGTCAGCAAATACTAGTTATCAATGAGTCAAATGTTGACTGGCATTATTCTTACTAATTATTAGTCAATTGTTTATACACTGAATTGACGACATTTTTTTTTATCAAGACAAGGAGCACATTGTGGGTGTGACTGGTCGGCAGGGGATGCTCACTTCCCAATGGCATTTGATCCTATTTCTGATGTTTTGGAGGTCCGTCTTTGCTCTGCTTATATTGTGTATGGTTTAATGGACATTTGATCTGGAATACTAGAAGTTATCGCCATATAGTTCATTCTAGAGGGGAACTAAAATGTCAAAATTAATGAAATTATGACATATACAAAGGGTTTATACCAAATAAAAATTTAAATAATGAAGAGACTCTGAAATTTTCATTATTTTAAATTTCAAGAGATTATATTAATTACTTAATCTTTTATAACACTTTGATTATCCCTTATTGAAGGGCTTCATGTTTATGATAATGTCAAAAGCAAACTATTACGATCTACCTAACATTTGAAAACCGTTTACAAAATCAGTTATATAAAACTGAAATTAAAGTCAATTTCTCAATTTTCTGATATTTTAATAATTATGTGGAAAAATTTTTCTTTTACACAGTCTATATACGCTTCATTTTGCTATGATGTGCTAGGTATTGTGAAATTGAAACCAATGGACAAATGCACTTAAGCAATACTTAATGGACCCTTTTTATGTGTTTAGGTGGCTTTCAATTACTGCTTCATTGTATTGCATGAATGTTAAAATATTTGACACTTCTATAAACGACAATAAACTCTCCTTAACTCCTCATGTTCTTAAAAACAAATACATACAAATATCTGAAAGTAGCAGGGTTTTGACTAAATGATGCAAAACCTGCCTATGTTTTAAAGTGAGCACCTTTGTTTACCTTGGTAGAACTCACGTGACTGTCAGTATTTTAAATAATCTATTCCACACGTGGGTTCAACGTGGGTCATACAGGTAAATAGCTGTTACTTTCTTTATAAAAAATAGACTTTTTATACATTTTTAATATTTTCAGTACCAGTCTAATCGTGTACAAATCAATTTACACATGTCTTATAAATGTATAAACACTATTTTGAATACTCTTGCATACAGATGTCACCATGTTAAAAAGGTATTTATCTTCTTCCTTACTACTGTTGATTCCAGTCCGTGTTTCATCTTTTCACCTATTGAAATTAGTTTTTAAAAACTCCTGACTGATTTTTAGAAGGGAAACTTCTGTAAAGTTTATTATGCAATCTGCTTATTCACTTGACAGTAATAAGTAGAACATTTTTTAATAATGTTAACTTGCTATTTAATTAGTTCCAAACCTCTGGCATATTTGATTGGAATTTTAGAATTTTGTGAGGAACTTCCTAAAGGTGAACATAATTATAATTGTAAACAGTAAAAATTAATCACTGATTTAGCACTCTTCCCACTTCTCAATATATGACATACGAGGGTTGTCCAAAAAGTTCGTGGACAATGAAGTTTTTGTCAAAATAAATGGTTCTATATGCATCTATTGTATATCAAAATATTTCTCATGAAAAACGAAGTTAGAATGGTTTAATTTTTATTTAGGAAACTTCATATTTTTGTTAAAATCGGGGTCTTTAAAGATCGCAAATTGTGCGCACGGACCAGTCTGACGTTAAGCTAAATTCATTATAACGTCAAACATTTCGGTTTTTACTTAACACATGTTCATGGACACAAACTTAATATCTTTCTTAAGGTGCAACGCACTTGCAAGTGCTAGCAATAATCTTTAAATATAGATTATGATTTATTTAATTTTTAAAATTCAAAACAATGAACAAACATTTACGAACGTCATCTAAATAAACAGTTTGTATACACAAACTGCATAGCCCAGTCCGACGCTGCGCTAAATTTATAACAACGTCATGAATAGAAATCTCCACTTTCAGGAAATTACATGTTTTTAAATTCTTATAGTGTCTTCGAATTTGTACATTGAAAAATCGTATATACGAATCTGAAATTTATACACGATATATATTTCAATAATTTTGAGTTGTTTTAACGAATATTTTGTCTCTTTCGTTGTTTCAACCGTATAAAAACTAATTTTTTGATCGGATGCTGACCCGTGCCGACGGCCGACGTCGATTTTTTTTCTAGTTTTGACACATATTTGTTAGGGTTTTTGTTTAGTATCTGTACTGTCTATATTGTAAGCGATACTTAAGATATTATAAAATGATTAAAGCCTCTTTATTTGTGTTGCATAACCTTTTTTTTTTATTAATTTTTGACTTGTCTTATATAGAAAATAATTATTTTAATTGGAACACTTTATATCAGAGTTTATGTCATTTTAACCTTGGTCCGTGCGCACTATTCGCGACCTTAAAAGACCCTGATTTTTACAAAAATGTTACTTTCCATCGATAAAAAATAATTCATTTTGATTTGTTTTTTCATAACAAATATTTTGATATCCAAAAGATTTATAAGGAACCAATTATTTTTACAAACTCGTCATTGTCCACGAACTTTTTGGACAACCCTCGTATATTTGAATGATAAAAATTATATAAATTCAAAACGGCGAGATGAACGTGTTTTGCTTGCTTAAGGTTCATAAACCCTCTTCTCATAAATCTAAAATATTCTTTGAACTTTAATGATTTTCCAAACTGAATGTTAATAAGTAAAATAAAAAAAAAATATATGTATAGCATAGCCTGCGGGGCAAAATTGGACAAAAAGACACTTCAAATTGTCCAATCTATAAAAAAAATAGTGGATTTATGTAATTAAGAGTAATCTCTCATATCAGAGGATTAATGAACCTTAATTTCTTTTACAAAATAATAATGATCGTAAAAGAGTAAGAGATAATAATATACCCCCTTGCTCTCTTGAGGTGTTAACCTTTCAAATATATTTTTTATTCTTTTGATCAGCTATCTTTAAGCATCTTCTTTAAATTCCCTGAAGTTTCAAAATATGAAGAATTATTAACCTCCTTACCTTCAGTCACGCATTTCAACGTATATACTTTTTCCTATTTTTAACACAACAATAAGCATATATTTCCCGCAATCAAGCATTTTTACGCACTTTTAAAAGTACATTTCATGTTCAATTTAATGCCAATTTCCTTCTAATTCATACTTTTTAAAATCGCAAAAAAATAGAAAGTTATTGTCTTCTTAAGGAAGGTCCATACTTTTATGGACCCGATTTTAATTTTACACACCACTACTGCATCCTGATTTTCCCTTGTCTATTGAAATTAATTCTTTTTGTATGACAGAAAATAATTTTGCAAGAATATATTTGTTCATTATAGTGTAATTGTGCATACAAAGAATTTAATATACATTATTTATGGAAATGAAAATTTTGGACATTGTCCGTAGGATCTACATGACATTTAGTACATACACAGGCACAACATTCTTAATTGCTTTAATGGAATAAAGCTTTTTAATTTTTTTTTTACACAAACTAACTTGATATATATTCTTATTGATTTTGAGCCTACATTATCATTTTAAATTTTACTTTTTTCAAATGTTGCAAAGACTGATTAAAAAAATTGATATTTCAAAAATTTGGGTATACGTGTTTAAAAAGTTGATTTTTTAAATTTCTCTGGTCAATCTTAATAAAGTTTGTGTTTTTTGTTTACTTTAGATATAATTCTCAATAGTTTTTTAAGAGGGCATATGAACAGTTTAGATTTTGAAAATCATAGAAATAAAGATTTTGTATTTTGATATTTTTTTTCTGAAAGATGTCGACAGATTCAACATTAATTTGTTAATGTAATCCAATGATGATTAAAAATATTCTATTGGCAAATGAATATTTTTCTTTATTTTTATAAGTTTTAACATAAAGTTGATGTGATTTGTGCCTAGCTAAATACGATATGATATCAAACATCTTTATGTTAAATTTTGTCTGTTGAACTTTATGAGGTATGTACTCTGAGACATGGTGTATGAAAATTAACGTGCAAAGAAATATGTTTTCTGGATGTTTTAGTTAGTTAATGACTTATTCAAGGGATTAAAATTTAAAAGAATAAGCAGTTTGACAGAAAATTCTGAAGGTACGGACTTACCTTAAAATATTACGTCATAATATTATTTACGCGTAACTAAAGAAAACTTGAACCGCTCTATAAAATGTTTGCGGGGACAAGGCAACTTCATATTTTTATTACGCGAGTCGCCCGCGTGGTGCATTGTAAGAGCGCCACGGGCTCGAATCCCACTGTGGGGTATTGATATTGATCCTTTGGATGAGACGGTATAAACCGAAGTCCCGTCTCGTACTAAGTACTAGTACGAAAAAGATCCCTCCCTGCTCAATTGCTCTGATCAGTGACGAATATAGGACAAAATTTGTAGCCCTCCACCGGCGAATGGTGATGTCTCCATATGAGTGAAAGATTCTCGAGGGGGAGATTAAACAACAAACAATCGATCAATCTTTTAAGTGAACAGTAGGTGTATGTTACATAACAGTTCAGTAAGTCATAAAGAGTTCAGAGGTTATTTCTTCAAATCAAACTATGAAATAGTTTGTGAAAACCGAAAGTTTTGATGACTTGAAAAACAGTTTGTTAGATTTTTTTTTTTCAACAATGCTCATGGAAATAATTTTCCTTTTTGGCAGAAACATAATTCTTTTTTATAAGAACAATAATTTTATATAAAAAAGACATTTTTGTAACTCTTAAGATTATTATTTGAACTTTCAAAAATAATTATACTTTATTCAGCTGTGAATCGACATGTGGGGTTTTCTGTTTTTGTGTTCAACGACTCATCATCTGTTTCTCCAGTTGACCCATCTCAACATAAACTGTTCACTCACGATATCTCTACCTGTATTGACCGTGTGACAACTGTAACTATAAATATAGAGATTCAGGGGATAGCTCTGTATAATTCAAAGGACACACCAATCAAATCATCGCGTGCGGGTTATGAATCATTATTTGCATCAATTGAAATTTGTGAAGTAAAGGTGATGGGTAGGTGAAGCAATGCTTTTGAAATATATTTAAAAGACTCCTGGTAAAGAATGTCTTTACATATTTATGGAAGAATACAAGTTTATATAAAGAGTTTATTAAATGAGTTAAAAATTGAAATCAGTATCTGTCTTTCATTTTATTTTTGTTTTAGGTTGTCCATCTAAACATTATGGAGAAAACTGCAATCTCTGTAACCCTAAATGTCGTGATACAGTTTGCGATGCATTTAATGGTTCCTGTATCTATGGATGCAGTGACAATGTCGTTGAATCGCCTTCTTGTTCAGGTAACAGAATCCCAATATCATGATCAATTCTATCTACCAAAAAATGAAAAGAGACACAAATACAAATTAATTTGGGATGCTTTTTACACCTGTTGAAGAGAAAATCACAAAGATTTTGATATAACCCCCTTATCAAATTTTGTAATTGTAGTAAGCTTTTTGCATTACTTCCCCGCATAGTACAGCTCATAATTAAGGATATTAAATTCATTTCAAATGTTTTATTTCTTTGAAATACATTCCACAGACAATAATCATAAATGCTCAATAAAAAGATGTCAATAATAGTCGGACATGGCGTGTAGCACTTTCATGATTTAGACCTTTGATCCTCAGTTCGCATCTAGTTTGTTCTTCGTTTACACCAGGTTAGTTATTATATTAAGGACAGATAAACAATCAAAAATGGATGCGTGGATTGGTATATATTTCTGGGTTTATTTGTGTTGCAAATGATGCAAATAATACATTTTTTAAATACTTTTGTATTACGAAATTTTGAACCTCCAATGATGTTCGAAATTCTACATGTCTAAAACGATACTTATTAAGCTCAGACTATTAAAATATTTTTCACTTTGAGAGGCATTGCTGTGAAACTTTGAATAAAAAGTTAATAAACTACGCGGTGAAATTTATTAAAACATGATTCCAGTTGTTATTTTTAATTTTTATTACAAAAGATTGCTTGTATCATCTGTCCATCAAGGGATGTTCAATATATAGATATATGCATTTACTTATAACATGTTTTAAATTTTGTTAGAATGCAAAGACGACTATTATGGACCAGACTGTACACAGAATTGTGGGTATTGTAAAACTGGTACACTTTGTAACAAAACAAGTGGAATATGTCCGAATGGTTGTAAGGAGAACTGGAGTGACCCAAGGTGCACAGGTACAGTGTTTTTCTGAAAGCTTTTTGAAAATTTTGAACTGAAAATAACTGAGAACTGAGAAAAAATTATCATACGCATCTTTACATACAATAAAAATGTTGTAGTTAAAATTAAGAAAATATCTTAGCAAGGAGTTTAATTTTCTAATATTGCAGATTGTTTGAAAAAAGTTTCAATAATTCTTACAGAAGATGATCTCTTATGCATTATGGTTCTTACGTTTGCTAATTTTAGTGTGTAAAAATGGAATTTATGGGCTAGACTGTGCATTTCATTGTGGTAAATGCAGTACTGGGACGTTCTGTAATAACATAACAGGGGTTTGTCCAGATGGATGCCAAGAACTCTGGAATGGATTCAAATGCGACGGTATTATCTCTGATCGGTTATGAAGTTTTTCACTTATTGAAAGGTTTGAGTTATGCAACAATCCTTCACGAATATCCAGCGACAAAAGATTGGTAGAATTTTCTTATATCTATATATTCATATGTTACATCAACAACTCGTTAAATTCGTTTAGTATAAACACGCATATTGTGAAGATGTATTCGGTCCCCAGCCATATAAATTTAACGAATTTTTACACGGATACAACGAATTACAGAAATAGCAAAGTAATTTCATACGTCTCAGTGAATTCCTTATAACCGAGTTTCATTTTAATATTATACATGTACATATGCATATCTCTAATGTATTTTATCATTACTAGGATATTTTCCTGACAATAGACGTCTAAATATACGTGTACCTCTTATGTTTCACAGGTAGAGGTCCGTGTTTGATCTGTTCCAATTCATAATGATTAAATGGAATTTTGTCCCGAAATACTGTTCCTTTTTTCCATTTATTTCACGTAAATGGTCCGCTAGCAATGGAATATATGAATATATTAATTATATGACATCAGAATGAATTCATCTTTTTATGCAGGTAATGTCATCAATTTTCCCCTTTTTATAGTAACATTTTGTCTCACCAACGCTTGCACAATCTTTTTTTTTTATTGGAACTATTGGCCGATAAAACCATGTTCCTTTTTTCATTTTCATCAAAAGCCATTATTTTACTTATCTCATAGCTGTTAAAATAAATTTCATTAGCATTTTTCTCATATTGACTGCAGGGATTCGGATTATAAGGCAGAAGATTACCTGAAACATAAAGCACACGACTAACTGAAACATTAATTCTAATTTTCCATGTATGATAATGACTTGAAACATAGAACAGTAGTCTATCGACTCAAAAAGAGACACATTTGAACCATGAACTGCTTGATTTCTTACCCTGTTTGTTTGTTTGTTTGGATTGCTCATTATTGATCGAAGTAATACAAAGGGAAAGAGATTTTTGGTTTACTGATATTGTGATTTTGCCCTGCTCCTGATTTGCATTGTTTTTATGCATTGTAAATGTCCTTGAATCTCGTTATTGCTCAAGTAAAATAAACTCAAATTTCGATTTCATGATTTTAGAATGACATTTTGGAGATTAACGTCCCTCAACGATTGAAAAAGATAAGAAAAGATATATAGCAAACACGGACTTTCAAAAACACTTAAGAGACAGGATCAGGTGCCATGGAGGAGTTAACAACCCTGCCGATCGGTCACACATTGGGTTCTTTATCATGATTTTGTCGACAATAAAGTGTGTAAATAATGATGAAGAATATATATAAGAAGTCTTGATTAAAGTCATCATTTCGTACATCCTATTGACGATACAATGACCTTGTTAGCTTCTTCAATCAGTCACTACATGTTAGACAAATGCTGTCTGACGTTTTTCATAGATATTGTTTAACCTTAATTCATTATTTTTAATTATAAGTATTGAATTGTCAATGGATATTTTTCGTTATTTCCCGGTCATGACAAGGAGCACATGGCCAATGTAACTTATTTCGCAAACAATGTTCAGCTCTGCTGTTGTAGAGGTATGTCTTTGTGTTGTTAAATGGACCTTTGAGCCTTAATATTGCTCCTTTCATTAAACTGTAGCATGTAAAGAAGGATTTTATGGACAAACATGTGAAGAATGTGGGCACTGTAGGAATCGAACCGTCTGCAACATCACCACCGGTGTATGTCCAGACGGTTGTATGGATAATTGGGATGGATTATTGTGTACAGGTAAGGCATTATGGTTGTCATATAAAAGATATATGGTCAAAATGGTAAAATCCTCTTGAACAAGTACTTGAAAATGTGAACAAATTTCAAATCAAAACCATCCTCGTTATAGTTTGCTCGAATGGTATATATATCACTGTAATAATAAGTGTTGTCACGGTCTGATGGGGACACTGAATCACGCGGCTGCGCATGAAAATTTTTTTCTCTTGCCGTTGCTATGCAGAATGTATACATACCGACATTTTCCATACACTTGAACAAGACTAATGTGATCCAATTTTTAGGGTTAGGGTATATGTATTTTAGCTCAGCTGAGCTGAATGCTCGAGTGAGATTTTCTTATCAAAGTTTACCCGGTGTCTGTCGTTTTCGTCGTAATATTTTCTCATTTTCAACTTCTTTTCATGAGCCACTTAGCCGATTTCGATCAAACTAGCCACAAAGCATCCTTAGGTAAAGGGAATTCAGACTTGCTCAGATGAAGGAACAAGCCCGTTTCTAAAAAGAGATAATAAAGAAGAATGAATATCAGCAGTCTGGTTGAAAATCATTAGTTCGTACATTCTATAGGCGTATTGTTACCTTATACTATCTTTATTTAAGTCAAATGCTGACTGCCGTTTTTCATACAAATATATTTACGGACTGAATTCTCGACAGATATTTTCCGCTATTTCCCGGTCATGACAATGAGCACACAGCCATTCTAACTTATTCGGCACACAGTGCTCAAAACTGATGTTCTATAGGTCTGTTTTTGTATTGTTTAATGGACCTTTGAGCCTTAATATTGCTCCTTTTATTAAACTTTAGTATGTTAAGAAGGATTTTATGGACAAACATGTGAAAAATGTGGGCACTGTAGGAATGGAACCGTCTGCAACATCGCCACCGATGTATGTTCAGACGGTTGTATGGATAATTGGGATGGATTATTGTGTATAGGTAATGCACTATGGTTGTCATAGTGAAGATAAATATAGAAAAGATAAATGAAAGAACGCTTCTTAAAAGAGATAATTATGAAGAATGAATACCAGCAGTCTCCTTTGAAGTCATTATTTCATACATTCTATCGGAAATACAATGATCTTGTCACCTTATACAATCTTTAATTAGGTCAAATACTGACTGCCGTTTTTTATACAAAATTCTTTGACCTTTATTTACGTACTAAATTGCCGAGAGATATGTTCCGTTACTTCCCGGTCATGATAAGGAGTACCCAGCCATTGTAATTGTTATTTGGCAAACAATGCTCAACTCTGATGTTCTACAGGACTGTGTTTGTATTGTTAAATGGACTTTTCAGCCTTAATATCGTTATTTGTACATGTATTTAACTGTAGTATGTAAAGAAGGATTTTATGGACAAACATGTGAAGAATGCGGGCACTGTAGGAATGGAACCGTCTGCAACAACGCCACGGGTGTATGTTCAGACGGTTGTAAGGATAACTGGGATGGATTATTGTGTAAAAGTAAGGCATTATGGATATCAAAGATATATGATAAAAATGGTAAAGTTCTCTTGATTTAGTACTTGACAATGTGAACCAGTTTCAAATCGAAACTATCTTTGTAACAGTTTGCTCGAATGGTTTGTATGGACATCACTGTGATGAGAAATGTGGACACTGTCTCACAGGGACATTTTGTGATAAGTCAACAGGAATCTGTCCTAAAGAGTGTAAGGAAAACTGGACCGGACCCAAATGTGATGGTAAAGCATACAGATGAAAAGACAATTACATCGCACGTTATATACTGCTATACAAGAAAGATTGAATGATCATTTAAAAACATTTTTGATTTACCAATAAATGATTTTTTTTAATTATCTACTTTGGATAGTTTATGGAATACTCATTGAATGTTTTTTTTTTAATAACAGACCTTTACAAGAGTAAACTTGCCCAAATTAAGATCTATATTTTATGTATTTAACTTTTTGAATAAGTTTTATTTTTTTATTATGAATAATCGGGCTTTTTGGCAATTTAATGAAAAGAGAAAAATAATTCTTTGAAGAAATTTTGCATTTCTATGTTTCGTCATGTATAGTTTCTTGTATGTCGGTGTAACGTTGGTATTTGACCCGGGTTAGAAATTGACCCCTTGGGTCATTTTCAACGTTGACTTCTGAGATCAAAGATGTTGAATTTAGAACTTAGTCCGTTGAAAATTGAACCGGGTCGTAAAATCTTGATCATAAAACAGGTTCTAATTTCAATAGCATAAAAAATACATATTTATGACTTGGTTCTTACAATTGTGATTTGATCCAAAGGCGTCAGGAATGGGAGGGGGCTAGGGATGCTTGGTTCCCCTTTAGAAAATTTGAAATCACCATTTTTTTTAAAGTCTGTATTATCAAATTGTTAAACTTTTCTACACTCTAAACGAGCATTCTTCACGAGAGATTCAAAACTATACATCAATACAACTGCTTTTGCAATAAAAGTGGAACACGGAAATTTTCGTTTCTTGGATAGGTAATCAACGAAAATCACTTTGTTAAAAATCACCCTGATTCTACTAAAAAAGTATCCTGTATCGGGAATTTCGATGGTCACTAATTGTGCCTCTTTATTGGCCGACCTGATTTTATACTTCTATGGATCAGAATATATTTATAAAAAAAAAAACTTTACGTGATATAAAGAAATCACTTGCTGTGGGGTTCAACCTAACATTAGATACACTGATGACGTAAGATCAAATATCTGAAGTTACTTTAGTTCAACTGTCGACCCCATATATCCCAATAAACTTTTAATTAAAGTTTCCACTGAATTTGCTACAACTGTTTCATGTTTGGAAGTTTTACTGAATATAGTAGATAAAGGCCAACCGAAACTATACGGTATAAGAAAAGAAAGGATTTCTTATTCATCTTTTCCAAAGTAAACTTTCCGTATTTGTAAAGTTATATACCGTTCTCTCCTGTTTATGGTATGGCGGGTAAAACGTTGCATTCTTCATTTTTTTTTTTTTTTTTTTTTTTTTGTTATTCTTAATTAAAATAAATTCTTTTTCTTGTGAGAAAACACATGTTTTTCTGTTTGAAAATTCAACACCTTTCAGTTGTTATTCTGTTCAAAAATATGTGATTCAATAAATTTGTCATTTCTATTCGATAATGAAATAATTAAGATTCCATAATCATCTTAAACATATCTTTCCCAGTTCTTTATTTATTTATTTTTTTTTTTTTGTCGTATTTCCGAGAATGCAATTATTGAACAGGAAGAACATCGCATAGGAGAGATAAAATAAAGCAATAAGATAAGAAGTTTAGTGAAAAGGAATCGTATTTTTCAAATAGAAATGGGTGCTAGTATGTTTTCGAACAATAACTTTATTGTATAAAAAACCAAATAATAATCGAATGAGAAAAATAAAATAAGTGATGAATAGGAATGACAAAATTAGCGAATAGGAATATATAAATATAAAGGACATCAAATAGGAAACGCTTGCTTTCAAAAAGAATGATATATTATGATATAGCAATCATATTGTCATATTTCCTCCAATGGGAATAGCAATTCGTCGAATACCAATTACAGAAATTATCGAATAGGAATAACAACTAATCGAATAGGAATCACATCGCTCAAATAAAAATGATATTTTTAGAATAAGACTTATCTCTTTCTCAAGGTTATTCTCCGAAAACAATCAATTCTTAAGCCGAGGAAGGCTACTGACAAATACCTTTGCTACAGGAATTTTAACAACTTCCTTTAAAGACATCATTACTAACATGCTATGGTCGCTTTATTGATCTGTCTCAAATAATCTGTAACCTATTATTAAATTCATTTTTGCCGATGTGTTTCATTATAATTTTAGGCTTTTAATTTTGTTAATTTTAAATTTAAATTTGACTAGTTGGTATGGTCTGCCCACCTGATCAATATATATATAGGGCTCACTTTCTACACACTAGATTTCCAGAATTTTTGTTTATGCCCTATTATAGTTTTGTTGTTATTAAGATCAAGATATAGTAAACGAAAGGTGCCTACAGATTTATCAAATTTGAAAAATAAATTCCTTTATTGATACTTAACACCTTTAGCTTGGTCAAATAAGGTGTTTCAGGGCATGATTTGTAGGTATACAAGATTAAAAACTGTATTTTAAACTATCATTTACAATGAAAAATTAAGAAAACCAGTCATGAATATGGGACTTTTTTTCATATTCGACAAAGGAAATGTATCCAGATTGCCTACAGTCTCTCAGAAAACGGTAATTAGTATGTACATGGCCTCTTAATTCTTTAAATCAATATCAAATTTAATATAGGTATCCGGTTTACTTCTCATATCATTTCAAATTGAATGTCATGAAAATACACTTTTTTCTACATAATTTTGCTAAAATACGGAAAAAGAAAGTTGAAAATGATTATGACGTCATAATGGATCTAGTACCAAAAATTAGTCTAAAGTTATTTACTTGATCTTGATCTTACTGGATGCTACGGATTTTAGGATTGTCAAAAAATAAAGTTGTCATGCTTAAAGATAATTGAAATTGTGTACTGATCAAATGTATACCGGGTATACATAATCTGGATGATAGATTCATTTCTATTAATCTTGAAAAATCAAAAATTGATTCCGAAATATAAATATAAAGATACTGATAAATCCCGTAAAT
The DNA here is from genome assembly GCA_003671525.1 of Saccostrea glomerata. Taxonomy (NCBI): domain Eukaryota; kingdom Metazoa; phylum Mollusca; class Bivalvia; order Ostreida; family Ostreidae; genus Saccostrea; species Saccostrea glomerata. Next base: position 703,973 of record PRKT01000144.1, read on the forward strand.
CAACTTTCCAGTTCAAAAAATGTTCAAACTCTGAGGTGGGGTCAATAATCAACTAGGTCAATTTTCAACTTGTTGAGGTCATCAAGGATGAACAAACATTTCAAGCTATTGAAAGATGTCCCGGGTAGAAATTCAACAACTACTTTTGGTCTGAATTTTTTTCCGAGAAAAAACATCCCCGGTTCAATATTCAACGTTGAAAAATGAACCTCGAGTAAATTTTCAACTCGGGTCAATATTCAATGTCACACCAGTCCTCAGAATCACGCAAATACGCACGAAAAGGTATTTCTCTTGCCGTTGCTATGCAGAATGAAAACAAACCGCCATATTCCAATCACACCAAAAAACGCATTTGATCTAGTTATTAGGGTTAGGGTCTATGGGATTTAACAAACTTGAGCCGAAGGCTCAATCGAGTTTTTCTGATCAAAATGTGTCCGTTGTCTGTCGATGTTGTTGTCGACGTAATCGTTTCAAATTTTCGTCTTCTTCTCAGGAACCACCAAGCCAATTTCATTCAAACTTGCCACAAAGTATCCTTATATGAAGGGAATTCATTTATTTTTGAATAAAGAAACAAGCCCGCTTTCAAAAGAAGATAATTATGAAGAATTAAAAATCAGCAGTTTTGTTTAAAGTCATCATTTCGTACAGTATGGTGGATACGATTATTTTAAACATTCTTTATTTGAAACAAATGCTGACTGACATTTTTTTATTCAAATTGTTTAACCTCTATTTACGTATGGATTTGTCGAGGGATATTTTCCGTTATTTCCCGGTCATGACAAGGAGCACATGGCCAATGTAACTTATTTGGCAAGAAGAGCTCAACTCTGATGTTCTAGAGGTCTGTGTTTGTATTGTTAAATGGACTTTAGAGCCTTATTATTGTTATTTTTATTTAACTGTAGTATGTAAAAAAGGATTTTATGGACAAACATGTGAAGAATGTGGGCACTGTAGAAATGAAACATTCTGCAACATCGCCACGGGTGTATGTCCAGACGGTTGTATGAATAATTGGCATGGATTATTGTGTACAGGTAAGGCATTATGGTTATCACAGATATATGGTCAAAATGATAACGTTCTTTTGGATTACCGTTTAATCCCTATTAACAGCCCCGGGCGCTAGAAAATTGCAAAAAGGGGGCGGTTCTTTTGGCATTCTCTTAGTAATATTTCATATCATATTTTAACTTCAGAAATATTTTGAAAAAAGAAAATAAATTCAAAGAATTTTCAAAATAAGTACTAGCTTTACTTTAAATGAAGAACATCCACCCAAAGTGTGCTAAATGAATCATTTTCCATCAAGAAATTGGATAATAAACAAGTTTCATTTTCAATTCATTCATTTTTTTTAGGACAATTGATATGATTATAGTCTTTCTAGATAATTTTAATCACTGAACAGAGGGCCCTTATTTCCAGACAATTGAAAAAGACCTAAGGGGGTGCTTATATGGACAGGGGCGGTTTCAAATCCAAACTTTTTTCCTAACAGGTTGCTCGAATGGTATGTATGGACATCACTGTAATGATAAATGTGGACACTGTCTGACAGGGACATTGTGTGATAAGTCAACAGGAATCTGTCCTAAAGGATGTAAGGACAACTGGACCGGACCTAAATGTGATGGTAAAGCCATAAATGAATAGACAACCATATCGTATATGTCATCTATTGCTATGCAATAAAGAAAGGATGATCTTTTGAAAAAATATATTTATTAATGTCTGATTGTTTGAATTGTTTACTTTGTCTAGTCTATGAATAACTCATTGAAAGTTATTTGAATTATAACTATTTACAAGAGTAAACTAGCACAAATTAAGATATATATCTTATATTTTATGTGCTTAACTCCTTGAATAAGTTAGATTTTCATTTTGTTAATAAAAAGACTTTGTGGCAATCACATAAAAAATATTTTTCGAAGAATTCTTGCATTTCCATGTTCTGTCATGTATCGTAAAGAAAATATTTTTTTTTAGTTTTATCTCATCATGTGTGCTTTCGTATATTTATTTTCTACTCTGTTTAGCTATTCTATTAATGATTTTGATTTCAGAATGTCAAGCTTATAAATACGGACCAAACTGTGCCTTTGACTGTGGACACTGTAGAGATGAGAAACCGTGTTCGAAAGTGACAGGAAAATGTGAAGCCGGATGTGTGACTGGATGGGCTGGGTTGTTTTGTTCGAAAGGTTTTCAATTTTATCTCATGATATTATAAAGATAATGTGATTTCATGTTAATAAGTCAATTTCCTTAATTTTGAAGTCAAAGTCAGCGTGATACATCGAATGAAAGAAAAAAAAATCAAAATTATCATCTTTACGTATTTACAGATTAATAAAGATTTATTCTTAATAAATATATCTTATATCTTAATAAAGATTTAAAGCAAATTTCAAATATAATTTCAGAATCATCTTTAACTGAAGAATTAAATACAGGTTAGTTTAAAAAAAGGAGTCGTTAAATTCAAGTATGTGAATTCTGTCAGGTATAAACAGAAACATGGTCATGTCTATTTTAAGGTAGCGTTGATAGAGTTTCTCAGACGCAGAAATGGTACAGGTGATGTAATGATGCATTTATTTTGTTACAGATGATGGCATTTCAAATCTTTCAACTGCGATTATATACATTGTTTCAACACTTGCTGTTGTAACCCTTATATATGCAGTGGTAAGACTTGTATACAAGAAAATTAGACGGAGACACCATGATAAAGGAAAGGTCTCAACAAAAATTGTACCTGGAAAAGTTTACGACCAAATAGCTGAAACGATCATCGATCCAACCTATCAAAAGATAACTCCTCAATCGGACAGTTCTCATTATCAAGAATTGCACCTCTACACCAACGATGAACTCAATCGAGACAAATAGTTAAGAGAACTCATCATCGCGTTATTTTGGCTCCTTAACGCCTTGGTTTATGAGATATACCTTTTATGATGCAAATATTTTTTTTTCTGTGCGATCTGTTGTACCATTTTCAAGATGATTTTAATTTTTTTTCTTTTTTTTTTCTAATTTTCACATTTTTTTTCAGTTGGTGCATGTTTTGTTGCAAAAACGCATGATATATTGAACATCAGACTGCTTTTCAAATATTTGCTGAATAAATTTCCTTAAATCAAAGTTTTTTTGTATTTTGTGTTATATATCATACAAGAAACCCATGGGCTACATCGCTCATCTGAGCACAGTGGCTAGGAAAAAAAGCAAAAAAAAAAATCAATCCAGTATTGAAAAACCTTTGATGAATAAGTGGTACATGTATCAACCCATGGCTTAAAACGGGGAGGGGGATAATGATTTGAATTAACTTGAATATACGCTAGCAAAGATATTTATATTTCTTTGACTAACACTGGCTTTTTCGCTGTAAGTTTGAACATTTTACTTTGGCTTCACTTATATTTTGTATAATTATATTCCTTAGTATAAATTTGATTGTTTATTGTGATTCCATCCTACCCTTGAGGGATTTGTACAAACTTGAATCTATACTACCTGAGGATGATTCAATTTAAATGTGATCACTGACCAATCATATCTTTGTTGTTTTTTGTTCTTGAGAAGAATAATTTTTAAGATGTTCCTACATTTTTTTTGTTGAACTTTGATCGGCCATTGCAGCCCCACCCTACCCCTGAGGTCATGATTTGAACTAACTTGAATCTACACTACCTGATTGTGGTTCCATATATGTATATGATCAATCTAATCATGGTTTTGCTATTTTCGAGAAGTAGATTTTTAAGGATTTCTACTATGTTTTTTCTAAGTAAAAATTTAAAAGGCCATTTTGGCCCTGCCCTACCTCTGGAGGTTATAACTTGACATTACTCTATCTGAGTAAATTCCATATAAATATGAGTAATCATGGCTTTGTTGTTCCCGAGAAGAAGATTTTCAAGGATGTTTCCTATTTATTCATTTATAACTTTGATCGTCCATCATTGCCAACCCCTTATCTCGGGTGTAAGATGCTTCCACATTAGTTTAATATTACAAAACCGAGTGGTTCTCCATTTGAAAGAGAGGGTGGCCCTTTATTTGAAAAAAAAAAAACTTCAATTCACCCAAGGATGCTTCGTGCAAAGTTTTGATGAAATTGACGCCGTGGTTCTGAAGATTGATTGATTGATTGTATATTGTTTAACGTCCCTCTTGAGAATTTTTCACTCATATGGAGACTTCACCGATGCCGGTGAAGGGCTTCAAATTTAGACCTATGCTCGGCACACAGGGCCATTGAGCAGTGAGGGTTCTTTATCGTGCCAACGCTTACCGTGACACGGGACCTACGTTTTTAAGGTCATATCCGAAAGACCCGTGACTTTCACTTCTAGTGCCGAGCGCTTGGCGAAGGAACAGTCACTACCTTTGTTTACGTCTTAGGTATGACGCGGCGCCGCGATCGAGAATCGAACCCGGGCCTCCCGATCACGAAGCGAACGCTCTACCACTAGGCTACCGTGACCGGTATAGTTCTGAAGAAGAAGAAGATGAAAATGGGAGAAGTTTACACACAGACACCCATAGAGGCAAACAGAAAAACGGACGCCGGACAAAATGGAATCAGAAAAGCTCACTTGAGCTTTCAGCTCAGGGAGAGAAAAAATTGCTTACCATACCTCAATTCCTCTGAACTTTAACAATGATTTCGGGTGGGATTGGTTACCTGTAATAATTGAATACATAGAGCCCCCTAGGAACATTGTTTATCATCACTGTTCACACCATTGTCTATCATCAATTAGCTACAGACATTTTTTAGCCGAAAAGATGCTCAATATTGAGCGTATGTCCAGAACTGTTATTTTTAAGGACAATGTAGTAATTGGATGTAAATGCCTTTTTTGTTTATGAATTCAGCCATCTGAAGAAAATTGCTGTCTGAGGGAAAGTTTTAACAGTTGCATAGTTTTGGAATACATTAACCGCTGATTTCCATCTGTTTCAAAAGCAAAAATTTTGATGGGTTATAAAGGATTCACATTGTGAATACACTACCGATTCACGCTACTGTCTAGCTTAAGTTAGAGTGATTTGTTATAACAAGTTCAAATGTTTTCCTTGTTTCAAATTTCAGATAATTACAGGTTGCTCAATGACATATTTTCGTTTTTCTTCGTCTTTTTTATTTTTAACATTTAAAACAGGTGGCATTCTGTGTCACGAATAACAAGTAAATATGGAGAGGATGAAGGCTTACATTATTATTTTAGTAATTTTCCTTGTGTTCTCACTGTTGCAGCAGAATGTTTAGGTAAGGCTTTTACAATATATTACTTTATTTTCCTCTTTCAATTTGTAAACATGATATACCCTAAAATCTTGAAAATAAGCCGCGGCTTATTTTAAGTTTTGGTAAGAAAGTAGGGGCTTATTTTCAAGACCGGCTTATTTTCAAATTGCGGCTTAATATCAATGCAAAAAACTGGTAAGAGAAAAGAGCACTCTTGTATTCATTGGCGTTTCTTTTCCCGGTGTACGTTCTTTAGGATCGTCTACTTTATATTTTGAGAATGCCGATCCCGAAAAGTTAATTTCATTGTATACAGCATATGAATTTACATGAAATATAAACTTGTTTTTAAAAAGTAAAAATAATATATAAGATATCCGCTTGCAATTGAATTACTTGATAAATTAATCAAACAAACACATATTTAAACAACTCAACTATACGGTACATTGAAATGTAATTACTACCAAGCCCTGCCGATCAGCAGGTTTCTTGCCTCGGGCAGTATTACCTGGCAGTTAAATGCTTTACAAACAGTTTGTACAGGTCTAGATGAGATAATTATCGTTCTGACAATTTCATGAAAAAAAATTCCCCATTTTAGCTGGTTCCGCAATTAAGTTTTTTTAACCAGCGTAACATGATTATACTGGTAAAAAAAAATTAACTTATAAACAACCCTTTATTTAGTAATTTTACATACGTACATTAGTAGCAACAGACTTCGTATATGACGTCGTTACTCGTACTTGTTTGTACTATGTTGTATGCAGATTTTGGTAAGGGTAAAATGAATTAAAGAAAGATAATTTTTTATTTTGCACAGTAAATAAATATCGTCAAAGTTTTCACTCGTCAAATTTTTAAGACGAGGAAATCGTCAAACGTTTAATATCTTTCCTAAATGGCATTGTCATAAACCGGCTTATTTTCAAAACTGGCTTATTTTCGAGTAATTTTTAATGCAAGAAATAGGTGGCTTATTTTCAAAACCGGCTTATTATTAAATCAGTCTTATTTTCAAGATTTTAGGGTATTCAAATAAAAAAATATAGTTTTTCAAATGAAATTTTTAAACACATTTCAACTGCATGTTTTTAAAACAGGATTGCTTGGGTGAAAAACGACTTTTTTCTTCAGACGTTTACGTTGAAACTCTATCAACTATATCAATTCAACACAACTCATATAGATAAACATAAAAGTATATTTACAGAGACACGGAAAAAAATATTATCCAAATCTGTAAAAAAAAAAATGATTCTGAAAGGTTTGATCAAGTTTTCCAGGTCCAGGTGTAGCAGATAGTGGAAAGATAATTTAGAAATCTCTTATTTTATTTTCTTTATCAATTTCCTCATCAATTAAAATTATATGATTAATTGCTCCTCCTGATTGGTATAGATGAACATTCGAGGGTTTTCCTTCAGGAGAAATAGGAAGAACATGACAACGATTACATAAACGCAAATAATATAATGGTAGGTTTTACAGTGCAGTACTGGACTATTTTTGTGATTCACTATACTTTTCTTTGGAATAATTTGAAGTTTAATATTTTTTTTTCAATTGTGTAATGATAAACGTAAACTATTCACCTAGTAAATAGTTTTCTAAGTAGTTGATTATGGGAAATACACCAATTACATTCACATTCTCTTTTCTTCATCAATCTCCGTTTTTTTATGATAAGTATCATTTACTGTTTGTTAATTCATTTGAATATATAATATCTTCAATAATTAATTGTTGCCTTTTGTTGACCTTCGTAATTAGTTACATATTATGGTCACAAGAATCTCTTTTTTTATAGGAAATATTGGTGTATTTTATAATCCCTGTAACTTGTAGATACTATTTACACTTCCTTGTTTTAAGATTATAAAAGTGAAAGGCGTTATATTGGAGCCCAAGGTAAAAAAAAATCACATACAGTTGTTATATTTATTTCTTAAATGAATAAACATAATTAAAAATTTCTAGGAAAATAATTCAATTTCTATATCATAATACTGTGAGGCATGGATACATCTCAAATACATCACCTATTAATAAATAAATAAATAAAAAAGTAATAGTTAATTCATATATTCAATGAAGGTCCACGAAATAATACTTTGGCAGACTTCATAAGAATGATATGGGTAGAAAACACAGAATGCATTATAATGTTGACGAATTTAGTTGAAAATGGAAAGGTATGGTTAAGTTTCAATTTTACGTTTTTGTTCCTTTTTAACTGATATTGGCAAAACATTATGTTCTCTTCTTTTATCAGAATAAATGTGCTAAATACTGGCCAGATAAAGGAAAGTCTGTATGTATTGGGAAATGTACACCGAGTCATTTAGAGGAAACGATGTATGCATTCTACACAGTTCGAATGTTCTCATTTCAGAGGAAAGATGTACGTTTCTTTTGTTATGTTATTAACAATTTATCAAATGATTAACAAATCAATATATGCTTTATCATTAAGAATAAAAATTATACTGTATAAATAAAAAGAAAAAGAAAAGATATGTAAGCAGATTATTTTAGATGAGAAACTATATATTGCATTTGATACTGTTAAGGTCATATATTTGCTGTGAGCATATTAATCTTGTCTATCACAATGCAGATCTTTATCCCACACACAAAGCATATTAAACTTTCAATTTTTGTTGTTCTACAGTCAAATGACATAAAAATAATCACCCAGTTCCACTACACTGCCTGGCCAGATCACGGTACTCCAGAAGAGGTAGAACTAGTTCAGTTCCACAGAGCTGTTACTAAAGATATGAACCTGGAACTCCTTTACTGGTTCACTGCAGGTTAAATATATTATGAATCATGCAGCATGCATTCATATTTTTACAATTTTTTTTTAAAATTTGAATGATAAAGTATAGCTTTGTAAATCATGTAGTATTTTTAATTTTTGCAACAAACGTGAAATAAAATTAAAAATATCATTTGCTTAGATATTCATTGTATCGGATAACAAATGCAAGTCTATCCTGGTAGGCATAATGATAAATATAAAAGCAAGCTATAATTACTAATTTTGTAAGAAAAGTCCTCTAAACCTTACTGAGAAAAGTTAATCCTGGTTAATTAGATGATCACAGAAGTTGTACAGGGATTTGATAAGATGTATTTGTCATAGAATTTTGTTTGATTGTTCGAGTTCGAGATATTAGATAAACCTTGTTGATTTCAGCGCGGGGGTAGGCAGAACAGGTACCTTTATTGGTCTGGATTCCTTATTGAGACAAGGAAGAGAAAAGGGGCGGATCAACGTTTTTGAGTTTGTCAAACACATGAGAGAGGACAGGATGTCGATGGTTCAGACACTAGCAAGAATGAAAATAATTTTTGAAATCATTAATTGTAAATTTTAAAGACGATATTTGAATTTCTTCATCTTTAAAAAAAATGCAAGCATATACGCATAAGGGAAACATTGTAATATGCAGCATTACAAAACACATACATATATTATTTCAAACTTACTGGTAACACACTTACATTTATACCCTAAGGAGCAGTACATATTTCTTCATAAAGCATTGCTGTGTGGATTCCAAGAGAGGGACACAATCATATCAGAAGATGATGGTGTCACAAAAGCCAGATCCGTCATCAATGACAAAACGCCATTAAATCAACAACAATTATACAAGGACTTTAAAGTAACGTTGCCAAATATTGAAATTATCATTTAATCTAACCCCAGATTGTTATTTATTAACTACAAGCACATATCATTATGACGTACCTTTTTAACTTATTTTTAGCTCACCTGAGCCGAAGGCTCAAGTGAGCTCTTCTGATCACAATTTGTCCGCCGTCCGTCTGTCTAGCTATCTGTCTGTAAACTTTTCACATTTTCGACTTATTCTCAAGAACCACTGGGCCAATTTCAACCAAATTTGCCACAAAGCATTTTTGGGTAAAGGGGATTCAAGTTTGTAAAATATAGGGCCAAGCTTTCATTTAAGGGGAGATAATTGGGAATTAATGAAAATTTGGTGGTATGTTTTAAGACTCTTCTCCTCAAGAACCACTGTGCCAGGAAAAATGAAACTTATGGAGAAACATTCGCAGGTAGTGTAAATTTAAGTTTGTTCAAATCATGACCCCCGGGGGTAGGGCGGGGTCACAATGGCCGACCAAAGTTTTACATAAAAAAATATAGGAAAACAGGTAATTCCTAAAGGTCAACCTGTTGAATTTGACTTCTCTTGTAATAAGCAAGTACGTACAGTGTTTTATAGATGACAATATTTGAGAAAAAAAACCTAGGATTATATTTGCATTGCTGTTTGATTTCCATGTTTGCAATTTATGTCTCGAAATATTGATATCATGAAAAACGGAATTTTAAGTAAAAACCAATATATGAACTATTAAATTATAGTTTCTCATACATAATATCAAACTACACGTATATCTAAATGATTTGTGTATATTCAAGGTATCATATTGTACATAGGAATGGTGTCGGTCATGCAGTTGTATTCTGTGTTTTACATAACGCCCTTCGACAGCTCCGAATTGGTTGGAGAGGTAGACATATTTACAATTGTCAGACAGTTGCATATTAGTAGACCGGAAACAGTAATAACTTTGGTGAGTCAGAAGCAATACAACTAGCATCGCTTTTTAAAAGGGGACAACTTAACTTTAAAAAAAGATTTTAAAATACAGCCTTAGAAAGAGGTGAAAGTGGCGGTTGGGGTGAATTTTCATGGATCATTTGCTTTTTATAGTAAAAGGTTTTGTCTGTAAAAAATAGATTTGTGTACTGCTCTCAACACATACCAATGTCTTGTGTCTGATTTTCTTTTCTTTTTTTTATTTTTATATCGATATGAATTTTCCAAATACTTGATCATACATTTAACACTGTTATTCTTTTAAGTTGTCTTATATCATTTGGCTTTTTTTTTTATCTTTCTTTGTTTCAGGAAGAGTATAGAAAATGTTACCAACTTGTCACTCGATCTGTTTCAATGAATGGAATATACGCAAATATGTGAGGAGATTGGCTTTTCTACAGCGCATGTAAAGTTGATTTTTGAACAGAAATCCCATTTGCTATGCAACATTGTAACATTTCTTTTATGTTATCAATAAATTTTAATTTACTATGTGAGTAACCATGAAAATGTTAATTTCATGTTCAAAAGTTCTCTAAATTGTAACAAAATTAAAGATTGTGTTCATCCGAAACTAACAACGTGATAATTTTTTTAAATATTATCTTTATGTCATCACATATACTCAAAACAATAAGATCATACTTTGAATTGTTTTTTTGAATTTTAAGCTATCTTTAGTTATCGCAAAGTTATACTTAATAACAACTAACAAAGAATTATGAAGAATGTACATTTTTATTGTCATAAACCATTTTATTTCAAACGAAAAGACTCGAAAAATTTACGAGGCTTTTTTTTTAGTTCAAACATAGAAGTATTTGATTTGTTTTATTCTCATTATATTGTCATAGGTAGGCAAATCTGTCATTGTACACGATAGATATGTCTATGTCAATAAGAACACAAACTTTAAACTACATGGCCATTCTGGAACATGAGTTTTTTTTTTTATCATTATTACCTTCAGAGATGGTCTCTTCGATGATCCTGGACTTAATATTATTTTATTCAATGTTGCTGTATGACACAATTCTCTCTCATTTCTATTACTTATTAAATACATGTAATTAACACCGCTGTTAAATGATGATAAAACGGAAAATATCCTTGCTTGATTTAATACAAAATTAATAGCAGGTTACCGTTCTTCAAATAGAAAAAAATGATTAAATTATACATTTTTTTTTTATTAACCTTATATCTTTATTAGCCTTGTGACAGTTTGTTGCAAATTATAATTTTCTTTTCTTTTTTTTTTTTATTTTATTCAAACATGTTCAGGACAAAACATTCAATACATGTTGAACCGTTCAAATACTTCCTTATTTTTTATATTGGTTGAAGAACTCTCAAATGGTTTGCATTTTCATTGTCAAATCATGAATGCATCACTTTATAAGGAAATATTAAATCAAACACATACAATTTAACATGCTCATGCTCATTGGGTATGTCCTTTCATTTCTCATTAGTGATTATTGTAATCAAAAGTATGCTGTTATCTCTTTACAGACCTTTAACTGGTTGATAGTAATCTAATAATATATCACATATACTTCCAACAGAGGTAAAGACTAAGCATACTACGTATCAGTCTGTTAAAACAAAAATTAAGATACATGTTCATGTACGATATAATGGTTTTAGTAGAAAATCTTTCCATTGGACTAATTCTTGTTGTGGTATCAGAATCGTTTGGTAGGTATTTTACTGAATCTAAACATAAACTCATTTTATCAAAGAATAATTTTTACGCATTATGTTTAAGATTTTTTTTATGACTGTACTACTTCTAATCAACATAGTTTTGAATTAATTCATCCCTATAACTGTTTCCAATACTATCATGAAGTGGTACTTTTATGTCGACAATAAACACAATCAAATGTAAGCCAGAAGTTTTGAAAAAAAGAAGGATGCGCTGTTTTTAATGATTTATTGATTGATTGTTTTGTTTGATTCCATCTCGAGCATTTTTCATTCATATGGCGACGCCACCACACGGCAAGGGAAAGCTATAAATTCTGTCCCACTCTAAGCATTTAAAGACGTACAACACACTGGGGGAGATAACTCTTGCAATTTCAATTGAACGTTTGACGCGACGTCAAATTTAACGTCAAAAATAAAGCGTCAAATTGACGAGTAAAATGTAGATCAATCATAAAAGAAAAATGGGAAATTGGGCTTGGCTTTGATCATAAGTACCATACTCAATCCATAAGTTTTTTTTTTAATGAACCCATTTAAACTCCGTAAAAAGACTAAAATACCACCCCTTGATGTTTATTTCATTTCGTATAAAATAAATTGTAGTCTTGATCAAAGCGCAGCAATCTTTTTTATTCTGATTTTTTTTTTTACATTGCCGAAATTCGCATTATGCACAATTGGCTATACCGATATAACATTCCGATTAATGGTTTTTATTATAATTTGTGGATTTACAATATAATTATTGTTTTTTCTTCTTTAATTAAATAAAACAACAATAATCAAACAAAACTTTTTACAATGTAAAATCGATGTTGTTCTCAGACCCTTACTGATCAAAGAGGAAGAACTCTAAAAATGTAGGAGATGTTTGTTTTCCCCCTTTATTCACGTTTTTTCCGCATACACAGGATCGGATACATTTAAATTAAAGCAAGACCTGGTAAATCCGAGAATCGAATACTATAGACATTATACACACAGTGTAAGTATAGAATTGAAAAGAATTGTGCACTAGTACTGAAATTATTTGAATTTATGCAAATCGTTTGACTTTCTGTCACTGTCGGTTCGCATTTGCTCGAATCAAAACAAAACGTAGCCTATAAAATTTTTATTTAAAAATGTCTATGTGCGATTTGATATAAATTGAACTAGATGAAGAGTTTAATGTTTGATATTTTGAAGTTAATGTGGACGAATACAGAAGTTTCATCTTAACTTTAGAATAATGTCTTGAAAGGAACGTGATTTATTAAGATAGGGGGAGGGGCTAATTTTCCGCTATTAAATCAAAACTGGTTGTACAAAAATTATATAAAAAATTATGAAAATTATTTTCACTACCAGCTACCTAAAAAAAGTTTTTTACCAAAATTAAACGACAGGTTTTTCACAAAAAAGTTTAAATTTGAAAAAAAAAAAACACAATTTTCAAGGCTTAGATAATTCATAGTTTTTCAGTTTAAGGTCTTTAAAAAATGTTTTGATGATATGTATATAAAAAATGACTACGTTTTTGTGTTAAATGGTTAAAGGTATAAGTCAATGAAATTTTACAGTTATATCTAACCTGGCATTTTTGAAAATCAAGGTTTAAGTAGTTCATTGATTAAAAATTTTCTCTACTTATAAACAGCTAAAGGTGGTGCCTTTTGGAATTTCCTGTCCAAAAACCACTCGAATGATTTCGTCAAAACATAGTTAACTCATGAAATTAAATCACGTGTTATTCATTGTTACTTAAGAAATTCAATGCATTTTTAGGTTCTTTTTTGTTTTTATATTTTAGTCACTTCGTTAAACATTTATGTTTGTTCGTCGTTAAACTAATCTAGAATTCTTTTCCTACAAGTAGTCATAATACATTAAAGATAAACTCTTTTATGTAATAAAGATTTTAATTTTCGACCAGACAAGATGTACGTGCACATTCAGCAACATCTTACAATAGTGATTGTTTAGAGGATAAGGACAGTCACAGACACAAAGTAACATATTTAGATATGGAAATAATGGGCAAATCCAGATTATTAGGTTATTCACCAGCTGTTTTGTCTCTGTTTGATAACTTTTGAGATCAGCAAATCTTAAAAAGCTCTGGAACAGGTCTGTGGGTTTTTGTCATTTCTGAGAAATTGCACGACATGATCATGAAGAAACGGTTATTTTATTACAATGTACATGTGTCTAATTCTATACCTTTGGCACCCTATTGGCATTTACCTGCGGCAATGAAAACGCTCATTCCTGTTATCAATTAAGTGTCAGATATATATATAAAGAGATGTCAGATGTTTAATTCAATAACTACCGTTTAAGGATGACGTCTATTCAGGTTTCAGAAAACTGAAAGGAAATTTTATAAAGTTAAATTAAATGATCATATATTAAATTAAAAATTGTTCTAAATGGATATAATAACCAAGTTTTAAATCAATATCAATTAAAAAATTTACTTTTTTATTGTTTAAAGAAAAATACAGGAACAAAAGTCAATGTATGGTGATGCAGAGGAAATTCGGACTAATTTTTTTAGTCTTCATTTTTGTCAATTTTTTTTTTGTTACTTGGAATGTTAATCACAAAGTAAGGTTTACATGTATTTTTAACACCATTTTGCAAATATTTTGTTTTAAAGCTCATAAATTATTTCAAGTAATTGAATGCTGTGAAAAAAAGAAATTAAAAAAATATGTACAAAAATCATTCTAGACAACACATCTTAATAATTTGATCATTGACCCCATATAATATTAAGACCATGAGAATAAGGGCAACAGAATTAATATGAGGCTATAAATTATTTAGAGTTCTCATCAGTAAGATTTTTGTAATATTCGATTAAAATCGGGGGGGG
>PRKT01000144.1:718591-729747 GCA_003671525.1 Saccostrea glomerata
GGGGGGGGGGGGGTTAAATATGACAGAGGAAATTTGGACTGTTATAATAATCACATAAATGGCCCAAACTCTAATCGTTTCTTTGTATGAAGCAACGCTGTTCCCTTGCTATAATTTTTCATTATTTAAAGAGTTTTCTTGCTTTTAATATTTTGTGTGTGAAGAAAAAATTGGTCATAGTGTGAAACATTGAGGTTTTCCCCCGAGAAAGACTCAGAGGCCACTCGCATGAAAAGTAAGTCCTTGACCTAGTCATTTGAAATCGAAATTTAACACAAGAATCATAGGTTTACAATGTGCAATATATGGTTCTTCGTTCTTATCAATGGAATTTTTAGTAATCTGAGTAAACGTATACCTTAAATCTGTTCATCTTATTTTATGTCATCGCTTATTACAATTTATATATATAACAAAAACCCGATACTTTATATGTAAATTAAAATTGGAATCCATGTAAAATCACTACGGGCACAATGATATTTTCATTCAATGAAATACTAGAAACATATAGTTACGTGTTTATGAAGAAGTACCCACTGTATATGTACACGTATATTTCAGAAAACCTCGCCCACGACGTAAAATATGAAGGTGTTGCTTCGCAAAGTAACTCATTCAGTAGAAACCGATGGTCTGCTACCAAGGCAATTGATGGTTATCTCGAAGAAGATCTTGGTATGGATACCTGTTGCATCACGACTGCTCTTTACTATAAGACGGCTTGGTGGAAGTTTTTCTCCAATCAGTCAATGAATGTTGCATATTTGCAGATCTTCTTCAGAAAATACAGTAAAAATATACACTATCTTTAAAGCCCTTTAAAGTGTCTTTGCCTTTATCCATCATAAATATTTCTCTTTCTCGACAAAAATATGTTTGTTTAAAAAATTACAAAATATCACTGTGCAAAGAATGACGTAGACTTTTTTGAATATATTTAGCAGTTGACCGTCATACCGGCTTTTCAGTATTTGTTTTCGATGATCCCCAGTATATACCCCCATCCTCCAGTGGAGAGAGAGTATTCATCCATGATCCTACTACCTGCCCAAACAGAGTAGAAAATATAACAGTAAACCGATTGACAAAAGGAATAGCTATATTTAATTCAAAAGATCCTCCACTAAATACAAATTGCACAGAATATGAGCCTATATTCGCTACCATTGAAATATGCGAAGTAAGGATCATAGGTATGTAGTATAGTAAGCAACAAGTGTTTTGTATTTTTATTATTTAACCAATGTCTCTATTCATTGATTCATTCGATTAGGCACTGCAAAAGGGACTAGCAAAACGAAAAAAAATTGAAAAGAAATATAGCATATAAATAAAATTTAAAATTTAACATTTTATTGTTATAAAAATTGTACGTGTATAACATACGTTTTGGTTTGATGTAGGTTGCAGAGCTGAAGCTGACGGGGAAGGCTGCAAACCTTGTTCATCAATATGTCCTAACACAGACTGTGATGCATTCAATGGATCATGCAGATATGAAAACATTAGTAGTAGTATTGACCTTTACAAGTTTTCAAAGATTTATTTTTTTGAGTATACAGATAATTTAACCTTTTATGTATTTTTGCCTAGCTTCTTGAGCACCATTTTATGACTTTTTCCACAAATTAAAAACCTTATCAAAAACTATGAGAAAAGAATTTGCTTTTAACTCTTTACTGTTTTTATACATATTGAAACAATTAAATTTGTTTAGTTTTTTTTTAGTTTTCATAAAATTTGAATGTATATGTGTGAAATCACAAGTTAGGGCAATTTAAGGAGAGCCTATGGGAATCTTAATAACTGCAACTATGGTTGTTCGAATTGTACAATCTATTGATTATGTTTTCATAAAAGCTAATACAGCTGTTAATAGAATCTAGACTATAAAAATGAATACTGGGTATAATTTACAAATAAATATTTTTACAAACAGATAAGAAGGAAATTGTCTTTTCCAATGATTTGAAGTTTTTGCTTTCAATTAAAAAAATCTCAAAAGCATACTGTAAAACATTTTTTTTATAGTTGTAGACAATGGTAGTTCACAGACACCAAAGACTTTAATGGTGACAACTCTCACTGTTTCAGCATTTCTAATAATTGTAATTACAATAACCATAGCTTTAAAATTTGGAGTACATCAAAAAAGAAACCAAAAGAACAAAGAGAGAAATCAGGAAGACACCGAGACAACCGGAAACTTCCATTTCTATGACAAAATTAAAAAAGACACAAGAGGAAAATGTGTATAATAAAATAAACCTTGCAGTGAATGTTTCTGTTTATGAAGAAATAACAATATAAAAATGAATGAGGCCCAAAATAAAAAAAAAATGTTTGCAGTTGCCGAAAAACCCACTGAAAATACACCCGACCGAAACTTTTATAAGCCATTTTATAAATATTTCCTTTTTTTTATTTTTCAGGATATAGAAACTGTTTTATTTTGATTTTTTTTACTTTTGTTTTTTGTAAATCAGTGGTTTATAACAAGAGTGGAGCTGATTCATGTTTAGTAGCCTTTGAAAAGCCTTTTTTAGTTATCTATCAGAAATCTGAAAATATATTTTTTTAAAAAATGCCTACCCAGTCTAAAAAGTGTAGATCGGCAACTCCAAACAAAGAATTTTTTAAGCTTGGCCTGAAATTTGATTTAATTTGTGTTTTCAAATTGTTACAATGAATTGAGGTTGTAATAAGTTTCTTTTTATAGAATAACATTATGATTGTACACAAAAGTGCACTAAAGGTGAAATTTAAAAAAAGTTGTGGAGATACTTATTGACAATTTCTATGATTTTTTTAGACCATTTCTTCCAAGCAATCTCTGAATTTCCACAGATAACAAGTTCTAAGGTTTTTGGTAGAGTTCTGTTTTTTATTTGAAAGATACAGCTTTTATACATTTGTCTAAACCATGCAAAGATGTAACACTTACTTTGCTATCAACTAGACAAATAGATACATCGGCGACCTATTAATTTACAATTTAAAAAAAAAAAATGTTGTAACGTTTTTTATATCAAACAATCAAGTCCTTTATTACTTAAAATGTACAAAATGTCCCTGCTGTTATTTTATGTTTGTCTATTTTAGATGTCAGAACATGGAAGACGCTTTTTTCATAATTTCCGGTATTTCACCCTTTTTCTTAATAATCTTTACACTTGTGTCATGAGTCTCCTACACTAAACGTTAGAGGGGACTACCAAGTTCAATATATAAACAGACGGATGACATTCATTGTAGGAAATATACATAATTTTGATCAAATAACTACAACAAATAACAGATATACATGTAACAATTTTCACGCAAATTTGCCAATTGAAGTAGACATACCTATGTTATTAAACAATGGAAGATCCGGTTTATGTAAAGAAACAGGAGGAGGAAACCAAGGTACATGTATTAAACAATGTATGTATTTCATTGTATGATAAAAAAAATGATAAAAGTAATTATATCTTGACGATACATTTCAAAATATTGAATTATAAGACAATATTGTTATTCTTTTAACAGTATATTTGCAACATTCAAAGTCGAAAAAGAAAAATTAAGATATATTCTGATTAAATTTCTTTTTAGGAGATAGTTTAGATTAACGGACACAAAGAGGTTAGATTAATTAAACTGCAGAAGTGTTATTTTTATTTTCAAAACTATTCAAAATGAGACTATTTTTATTGGTTTTTATATATGTAAATATATGTAAATGTTATAGTTGTTAAGAAAAAAATCACTATAAAGGTGAATAAGGGAAATTTATTTGGTTTCATAATCAATTTCCTTGCAGCCTTTACTGTTATTAGTTCTTGAAATGATTTATATATGCATATCTTAAAAAGATGACAAGACAGAGATAACCATAAGGAAGTTATTTGAACATTAAAGCTAGTTTAAACATTCCAACTGAACATTAAAATTGAACATTATTTCACCAGTCCAATGTCGCATACTTGCTACTTTTTCTCAGGCAATCAAGTGTGCGATTGAATCATTTCAGATTATACCTATAACAAGAATGGTATAGAATAACATCGGTGTGTACGATTAGATATTCCATATTATTGTCAATTTATTCAACTTACCGTTTACAACCGAAATATCACAGGCTAAAATCCATTTTCCAACTGAATATTTCACATTGATCCAAAAATGGAGGAAACAATGCTAATAGGCTGTGTTTACGTGCAGGTGATATAAATTTTTCGTTGTTAATATCAATACAAATAGTATTGAAAAAGAATTCATTACTAAATTGATAAGTTCTATGGCGGACACAATGACCTTGTCAGCAAGTACAATTTATTACTGAGTTAAATGCTAACTGACGTTTTTCGAACTTATTGTCGGACCATTTTTTAACCACTCAGTTGGTTAACGGTTTACGGAGTTTCCGTTATTTTCCGACCAAGATATATCTTATAAGTTAAATATTGATAAACGCTATTAATTGACTTCATACATGGAAGATGTAACTTAACTTTCTTATGTCAACATGCAATATGATTATGAAGACATGCGACTTTTTTTGTTAACATGCAAGATAGTTATGTAGAGATGCGACGAGTTATGTAATTGTGCAAGTTAAATTTCTAACATGCAAATTTATCAGGTCTATATTCAAGATAATAAGTTGCACTCCAAACTACATTTAACATAACTATCTTGCATTTTGACATAAATTAGTAGCATTTTTACATATTTATGTTGCATTTGAACATAAATAAGTTGCAAATTGACTCTAATAACATGCATTTTTACATAATTATCTTGCTTATTAACATAAATAAGTCCCGTGCCGACATAGTTTTGTTGCAAATTGCATGTATGATACCAGATAATTGCGTAAAAAAACACCTTTACCAAAACTAAAATTATATTCTCTTATACACAGGCAACTTAGCCACATATGATTCTCATATGAGTATCATATGATTCTCATATGGTTGGTTTCATATGAGAATCATAGAAAAAGGGCATCATATGTGAATCATATGAAGCAAATCATATGATTCACATATGATCCACATATGTGAATCATATGAAAATAACTACATATGATTTGCATATGAATGATTTAAGTGTGTTTCAAGCAATTTACATATGAGAATCATATGAAAAGGGAATCATATGTAAATCATATGAAACACTTAAGTGTGTTTAAAGCCATTTACATATGAGAATCATATGAAAGGGGCATCATATGTAAATCATATGAAACAGTTATGTATATATTCTTTCAATATTTTTTCACATTATTGTACACATTTAAAAATCAGATATTTCTGCTTTAGATGAAAATTCATTACATTACAATGAACTTTTCTTCATTGGTTAAATATTTTAAAATATCTTATAATGCTTACACAACTTTTTTGATAAATTAATCATAAAATTATTTTCATCAAGAGAAATAACTTATTTTTCACAGTGTACATTCTAAACAAGAAAATATACAAACAAGTCAGTAGCATTTGTCGATACATGTATTTATCATATTCTAAAATGAGTACAAATTATAAGATTTCAGCAAAATGATTAAGTAGTTAAACATGTATACAATTACAAATGAATAAAATAATTAGGTCATGTACTTGTATAAAAATAGCAAATGACAGGAAAGTGTCCACAGCAAAATTGAAATATCAGAAATAACATTTGTCATGTATTCTCTATTGTAAATTTATGAAAAATCAAGTTATTTGATATTCTAGCATACAAATAAGAATGGGAAATCTTTACAGGTCTAATTCAGACAAGATTGTGTACATCCTCCACATTTCATAATTATTCCACATATTTCCAGGTTCTTTTTCCTTCTGTATCTTTCAATATTTTCATGTGTCCTCCCTCTGATCTGACCATTTTGAAAATCTCTTTGAACTGTACCAAAAATGCAAATCCACCAGTTCTCCCCTTCCTGAACAATTTCTTTGTGGCATTGAATGGTCTCTACAAAAATTTCAAAAATAATAATAAAATAATTCTTAAATTACAAAAACAATTCTACAAGTTATATTAAAGTAACTTATCACCAGCAAACAAATGTATTTCCTAATTCACTGACACAGATATAATACAAGATAAAACTAATGTTATATATGTTATACTAGGTGTTTTGTAAAATCCTATGAGGTAATTTGCAAGACACTGTTGGAATATATGCTTCATAATAAAATTATTAAAGCATTTTTTTTATTATGACAATTGAATTGAATTTTGCAAGACAATTACACTATTGGAAGATATGCTTCATATTAAAATCATAACAAGAGGCCCAGGGGCCACAGCGCTCACCTGAGCACATCAGGCTTGAATTTACTCCACCCCCCCACCCCCCTCCAGGCGTTCATCATTTGAACAAACTTGAATCCCCTTCACCCAAGGATACTTTGTGCCAAGTTTGGTTGAAATTGGCCCAGTGGCTCTTGAGAAGAAGATGAAAATGTGAAAAGTTTACAACGACGACAACAACAACGACAACAACGACAACGACAGACGACGGACAAATTTTGATCAGAAAAGCTCACTTGAGCCTTCGGCTCAGATGAGCTAAAAAGCTATTTCTTTTTTGTCAATTGAATTTGGAATTTGCAAATAGTATTGCCAAAAATTAAGAAGATTCTGACACAAATATATAACTTTTGGACAAAAAATTACAGACAAGTAGATATGCAGTAAAACAGACTTTGTGATTCCAGGATATCCCAAGTTTTGTTGGGAAGAATATAATAAAGTCTTTTAAACAGTGTGTAGTTACCTTAACTTTGAAACAAGCCTAGGATCTTTGGATTTTTTCTTGTGAGAGGCTGACTGTATATTGAACCTGTAAAACCAATATTAACACAGTAGATATTTTCTAAGCATAATTAAAACTTAAACTACTAAAAAGAGAAGAGTATACAAGCTTGTAGTTCTCAAAAGTCTTAAATATCTTACATTTTACCTGAAACTAGCTTCTCTATTAGTATTGGAATTTTTTTTTAATAAATATCAGTCAATTGAATACATAGATGTAAATATTCAATTGATTAATTACTTTAGCTATCTGATGTACTTTCAACAGAAACACATGCATATGTGTGTACCTTGAAAGTTGCCACTGTTATTATTAATTTTTGCTGAAATTCAAAAATTCAATTCACCCCCTGAAGTTATTGTATAGTTTCATAGCTTTTAAAGCCAGCATATTCTATTCACACTTACCATATTTTAAAAGTGCATTGAATTAAAATTGTTTCATAATGTAGAATACAACTTGTATATTATTGAGTTGAATTTAATTATTTTTGATGAAGCCATGCAAACAATGTAGAATTACAAAGGAACAAAAAGAAATTATCAAGAAATATTTTGTCATTAAGGAGTCATTACAGATATTCACTTTGGTTTTTTATTGCAAGTATTTCTTTTTACCTTTAATATTGTGATGATGCAATCTTCTGTCACAATCAGCTTTTGGATCAATCGCCAGTCTTATCAGCTTTGGGCTTCTTGGACTTAATAAAAAAGCAGCACGGTGACACTGAACTCAAGTTGTTGAATGCATCTATAGGCCATAAAAACAAACATTTGTCATTAAGTTGATGAAAGAATTGACTTGATAACGATCTCAACATACAAAAACGCCAAACTGCTATACAGGGTTTCAACTTTCACTTTCAAATCAGTACGTAACAAAAGTCAAAACAAAAAGAAAACAAAGTAATGCCTTTAGCCTAACATGTAAATTGTAATGTTTACATCCATTTAGAAACAAATTTATGCAAAATTATTACTTACAGATCACTAACGTTATGTAGGTTTACGAAATGCATTAATTTAACAATTACAAGTGTTGAGAGTATTACAGAGATGAGTTCATACGAACCTGTAAGTTGTAACCGTAATGAAAGGATATTTAAACAAGATGAATTAAAGGTCTTTAAAAAAGTGTTAGGAGATTACTTACTTTTTCCAACACCAGCACTTCTGCTGCAGCAGTGACGTCAAACATGACGTACACTTTCATCCGATAGAAGTCAAAACCGGTCCGGGAAAAATACGGATTTTTTTTAATTTTACTCAAGTAATAAACCCAATCCCAAAAGATTTGAAATAAAAAGCAAATTAATTTATTCTTTATCAATTTTGTCTGGGATATGCATTATTACTGAAAAAGGAAATTGTGAAAGGTTTTTTTTTTAAATAAGGGAAAGGGGGGGGGGTGGTGTTAAACAGAGTAGAACTTAACATTGTTATTGCTAACAAATTCTTTTGAAATTGATGTACATTTAAATTACTATTGAGATATATTATTGATTCGAAATTGCAAATTAACTTGAGTATACCAAGGGCAAATTAGTGAATACTGTTTCATATGATTCTCATATGATCACTGTTTCATATGATTCTTATATGATCACTGTTTCATATGATTCTCATATGATCACTGTCAACTATTAAAATAATTTTAACTTGAGTATAACAAGGGCAAATTAGTGAATATGGTTTCATATGATTCTCATATGATCAGTTTCATATGATTCTCATATGATCACTGCCAAAATATACATATGATTCTCATATGTAAGACCTTTCATATGAGACTCATATGTATATTACTGCATATGATTAACATATGTTTGATCATATGATTCTCATATGATTGGCAACATATGATTCTCATATGATTGTATATACATATGATTCTCATATGATCCACATATGATCTTCATATGAAAGGCAATGCATATGTGGATCATATGTGGCTAAATTGCCTATGTACAATTTCTAACTTGCATGCTAACATAATAATGCATGTAGACGTATTTACCTTGCATATCGACACATTTTTCGTGCATCTTAACATAATTTATCTTTTGTATAATGGGCAGAATTATACCACCATTTTCAAATGACCATTTGAGTTTGAATAATATTCAATATAATTGTGGTGTCAAAATATGACTTGTGATTTTTAACCTGTCCTAATTATCGATATGAACTTTTTTTGACAGAATTTCCAATCTAACATTTGAATCCGTCATCTGGAAAACTAATAATTACTTGATTCAGAAACTCCGATTGTTTTTACAGGTCCTCTTTCACTTGCGCACAATATCCTTAAAAAAAACTCAAGTTGAAAATTTTCTTTAGAAAGTGCTCCTATTTTAGAACGTCAAACTCTATACTGAAGTGATGGTTTGGATTTTTTCTTATAAAGGAAGCAAAGGAAATTGTGACAAACAATTTAAAATATATCATAGACCTGACATATAGTGTGTAAACTTTGTGTGATGCACTGTTTTGTAATGGAAAATATTACAAAAAAAAAAAATAACCACTTTATATCTGATATTGTTTTTATACGTACGTTTTGGTGTATTTTTGAGCATGAAGAAATGGAAATATTTTATATCTATTGTGGTGCATTTTAAGGGTATGTTTCTTGCACCCGGGATAGTATTTATCAGATGGATTCTGATGTAAGATGAAGAGGAAGTGTTGAAGGAACAATAATTAATTTATATACCCGGTATCATCATATATTTGTTGAATAAAGTCATAAAATTAAATGCATCATTAAAACCATCATCATATTGAAGGAAGTGATGTTCTTGTTAATCTTATAATGTAAACAAAAACTGCAGTGGATGAAATCTATCTCAATGGATGGCACTGTAGCTCTATGGTCTGTCTTTTTTTTCCGGGAGCTACAGTTCTGCAACTAAGTGTAGTATATGTCTTTTTGCGATCAATTTGAAATCGCAAAAAAAAAGAAAATAAATATATAGATGAACAGATTACGTTAAAATTTTATAATTAACAAAATTAAAATAATCTTAGAAGTTAATTATGGTATTTATATATAACTTTCGAAATTGTTTGACCCCCGCTTTCACTGAAAGTGGGAAATATTAATTTGGGTCTGTCTGTCCAGCCGTTCGTTCATCCGAATGCTTTTGTTTCCGCGAGATATCTCGAGAACCCTTTGATTGATTGATTGTATACTGTTTAACGTCCCTTTCCAGAATATTTTACTGATATGGAGACGTCACCATTGATAATGAAGGGCTGCAATTAAGGCCTATGCTCGGCACTTACGGCCTTTGAGCAGGGAGGGATCTTTATCGTGCAATACCTGCTGTAACACAGGGCCTCAATTAATACGGTCTCATCTGAAGGACAGTCCCATTTAGTCGCCTTTTACGACAAGCAAGGGGGTAGTGAGGACCTATCCCAATCTGTTTCCCCACGAGAACCCTTTGAGGCTTCCGCGATAATTGTTGTAGAATCTCCCTCTGGGCTAGAGAAGAAACTAATTGATTTTGATGTTAAAAGGCCAAAGGTCAAGGTGATAAATTCATAAATTCTCTCTGTTAAACATTTTCGTTTTCGCATGACATCTCGAGAATCCTTTGAGCTTTTGTAATGAAATTTTACATGATAGAAACTCCCTGTGGCCTAAAAAGTAGCACACTTGCATAAATAATCAACCATACTCTATTATAACTACTTGCTTTTATTATTTTATTTTACCCCATTTTCCGTCAAATCAAAGAAGCAACGAAGTAGTAATTATATTACATGTATTTTGTTCTTCCTATCATTCTTTACACAATCTTCCTGATAAATTTTTATCGGTTTTTTTTTTTTTAATACAATTTTTATGACAGTCATAAGGAAGAAAGATGAAAAGCCAAAACAGGAAGCAAAGCAAAAAATGAAATATATTAGTTTTGAGCAGATTGAATACGTCACACTAGACCATTGGAAGACATGGACCTTTTACTGCATGTAATCTGTGTTGGAATTACCTTTATAAATGTAACAAGTGGCCTAGGTAATTTATTCAAATTTTTAATGATATATTTTTGTCTCCTTTAAAAATATTTTTGCAATTTTCTTTCGATACAATAACAATCTTGTCAGCAAATTCCATCAAATGTTAACAAACGTTTTTCTTCAATTCATTGGCTATTTTTTCATGCGGAATATTTTCGTATCCTATATGTTTTTTGGGCATTAAGGGATGCTTGCTAAGTATTCTTGTCTTAATTTAAAATTTTTTGGTGTTATTTATGGTCTTTTCCGTAGAGGTATCTCAATATCAATAAAGTGTGTGAACTTTTTTTTTGGGGGGGGGGGGGGGGGAA
>PRKT01000144.1:729763-797578 GCA_003671525.1 Saccostrea glomerata
GGGGGGGGGGGGGGGGTAATAACAGTAAAGAATGCATTCTCTTTTTTATAACTCATCAGAAAATACAAATTGTTGGATCTATTTTCTTACTAAGTTCATATTTTTCTTTCAGTAGTTTTTTTTTTTCATTTCATTTTTGTAATATCGAGATAACAGTAAACTTCTGTCCTTGGTTAATCATAACACTCCACACGCATTTCGATTTCTGTCTCCCTTCACCATTCTTTATCCTTTAATTGATATCACTAAATGGTCAAGTTTACTCTCTGTCAAAGCTAAGACATCAAATGCATTTTTACGTCATATGGTTTTGATCTGATCCAGTTTACTCAATATTGTTTTCATATTTTGATGTACGTATAAAATTCCTGTAGGTATAGTTTTTAATACCAAACCTAGTGAAAATTTCATTTACACAGGAGTTTCAGAGTCTTTCTGCCTGATTGGAAATCTTTATAAAAATGAAATGGAAATGTGTTTGCTAGTTAATGAACTTTCTTTTTTTTTTTTAGAAAACCTTGCTAGAAAGTCGGAATACATAGGAAACGTATCACAGAGTACCGTACATCCCAAAGGATGGGCGACAGCTGACAAAGCCGTAGACGGATGGCTAGAGGGGGATGGAGATAATGTATGTAGTTTCACACGGTCTTTCATGGGTACAATGGCGTGGTGGAAATTAACTTTGACTCGATGGTCCAATGTTGCATATCTGCAAATTTTCTTCAGAAAGTCAAGTAAGCAGTAATATTGTATTATTGAATACATATTTTCTATATTGATATCTAACTGCTTAGATTGTTTTAAATAAATTTGAAATGAGGAAATTTAGCATAATTACCTATTTACAAAATCCAATAATAATGTTCGTTTTTAAGCCTACAACTCTCATTTCTTTGTTCTTCCCTTCATGTAATTAAAGTACAAGTATCATATTGAAAAAAAAAAATATCCGTATCTCAATGTTGTACTTGTTTCGCAGATACGTATATTATTATATATTTTTTCTTTTTTTGGAAAACACATATTTAATTTTTTGGAAAACACTTGAAGCTTAATACAACCTATCGTTGATTGTTTATAACCTTGCATTTTTCATATTACTTGTTTGGTCATTGCTTACTTAAGACTCATTGTCCAGAGAATACTAAGTCAATCTGATCAATTCAATATTTGCATATTCTCTGAGGAAGAAGGGGCTTTCTCAAATTCATATTTTTCGGGGAATATTCCAAAATGAATTGAAATTACAACGTACCATATATATATTGGATACCAAAAGTTTATAAGAAAACTTACAAACAAAGATATATATAGTGGATTCCATTAATGTTCTATCCAGGATCTTTCTTTACCTTTCACAAAAATATTAACAGTAGTGAGGAGAAAACTCAGAATAAAAGTACTATTCAGAAATATCTTCGAAAAGTGATGTAACCAGATGTGGATTCGAAAAAAAAAATTCTAAGAATTTTTCGAAGATTTTATATCACAAATTCAACAAAATAAAAAAAAATGCGACGTTTCAACTTTGTATACAACTATTTCCCACGATCGATAAATTTACGTCAATACTCTCTGACATGATTGGCAGCTGCTTTTTCAATTAAAATGGAACTCGTTAATCGACTTATCTCTTCAGTTTAAAATATATTTTATTCATATTAAGAAATGGATTGAACAGCAGGCATAATCTTTTCATTGGTCATTTGCAAATTACATTGTTAAAAAACATTCTGAATATTAACACAAGTACTCTGACATTCATGTTTAAAAAGATAGGTGCTCGAGTTTTAATTGTCAATATCTATGTGTTTTTGGAAGCCAGATCTTCCAACAATCTTTTTGAATTCCCGCGGGTACCAATTGCGCTACGTTATAAGCAGACCTTTTTATTGGAAGCAGAATTTGTTTATTTTCATTTCCATAAAAAGACGAAAACCCTAACTGTAACCTTCCACTCGACATTTGGATAAATCGAGGACGTATTTTTCATTAAAAATAGTTATTTCCATTCTTATGTAAACACAAATATTAACTTGAAATTGAAGATACCACAGAGCCTGACACATTTGTTTCATATCCGGATCTTTTGCCAGAAAAAGACGTTAAATGTTATGTAACAACTTAACATTATGATAACCTTAAGGAATTTCACTTTTCAATCGTCAACTTTTCTTACTTATGCAGCAATATACCTTCGTCACCTGCAGACAAAGTTTATATCTCTTAGTTGATTGAGCGTTTTTTAAATGCAAATTTTATATATTTGTACCCAAAGTAGGTCTCCTAACTGGAAGTACAATTGTGAAATATAAAATCCCTATATCCATCTGTTCCCAAGTTATGACCAGGTTAAAGTTTTTTGATAAGTACAGAAATCTTCATGATCAAGGTCAGAAGGTCAAGGTTATGATACATGTATTCAATGAAATCTCTTGCCACAAAGAAACAAGATGTGAAGTACTGAAGCCATAGCCCTAACCGTTAAAAAGCATGACCAAGGTTAAAAAGACTTTAAGAGTAAGTCAAACCCCAATATCAAGGTCAAAATGTCAAGATTATTGGTATTAAATAAAAGGTCTTGTCACAAGGATAACATATGTGAAGGATGAAAGCCCTCGCCTTGTCACAGAGATTAAATGAATAAAGTACGAAAGCACTAGTTCTAACCCTTTAATGCTTATTTTATAAAAGTAGGTCAAACTCCAAGCTCAAGGTCAAAGGGTAACAAATCTTGTTGTCCAATGAAGGGTATTCCTTACAAGGATTACAAATTGTGAAGCATGAAAGCTCTAGCCCATACCGCTCAATGTATTTTGACTATCATCTTTCATAACAATTGTTTAACGTATTTCAATTTTCATATTTAATATGACTACAGATAAAATAATTAAATCATACATTAACGCACACAATTTATGGCGGGAGTAACGGTCGACAAGATTGCTGACCCGTTACAGGCATTCTTACGAATCTCTGTAATTTTCACAAGTCTGCCTTTATGCCCTAACAAAAGAAGTGTATTTTTAGAACAGAATTGCTATGTCATGCCATGACAAGTGGTACACATTTAAAATAATATGAACAATTTTTGTAATTTCTCTTAATATATCTCTGGCAATCATTTGATAACAGCTGATATATATATTTTATACACAGAAAATTCAACTAATTTTGGTGCCCAGCTTTCGTTGTCTAAGTGGATTAGATGCCGTTTTTTATTACATATGGTGTTAAAATGAGTGTCTTATCATATGCCATTCAAAATTAATCACCAAAATTAAATTTCTAAGAATTTAGTCAAACAAGAAGACCAAAGATTAGAAAATCATACCAAGCTAAGAAACAGAAATATTTTATTCAAAGTCCGTTATCTTCTAAAACAAAAGTTATAAGGATAATACTTCTTCGAGGGCACAGAATAAAAGAATATCATAGTATATTTAGGAGTGCTTTAAACGGGTAATATACATGTAAGATATAAGCGAACTAGCTATCTCTTTCCATGGGTATCCAAATTTCAAGAAGCAATCGTTAGCGTAGTTTAGTTAAGCGCTTAATGTCATTTTCCAAGTTGTCATCGACTGTAATATTTATCTCTACAAACTGAAATCTTTCATGAAATAAACAATAGTTATCATTGAAAATGGCGGTACGTATAGCAATTGCTCTGCTTGCAGATTCCAGTATTTAAAGAATATTATTTAAACGCAGGTAGGTTAAGGTTAAAACCAAATATTCTACTTGCCTATATGATATGACGTCATAGTAAGCTATATGACGTGAGGTTTAGAGATAACAATTTCCTAAAATCGATATCTAAGATTGATTTGAGGTCGTAAAAATGAATCAAAATATGCAGAGACATAATATAAACGGAATTTTGTCGTTCCTGGACCTCTGTAGTTATCGCAGGGGTTACATACCAAACCCGTGACGTCATAACCGTTGATCATGCAGTTGCAGAGTGAAAGTGAAACGTAACGAGAATTGATGTAAACAAACACAAGAAATCGGAGTTTCAAAGCATTTAGAATAAATATAATGTGTGATTCTTGTGGGAATAAAGCGTATGATTAAGGTATGGTAATATAAATTTGCAATTTCTTCGTAAAATTATAGCAGTGAGGGTGTTTACTTGCCGATCAGCCTTTCCTCTGTCGTTCGTAACAAAAAAGATGCAAAAGTTTAACACTACGCCGCATACCTTGAAACTTAATTTTTGTTTCTATCTTAAGTTCTTATTCTTTTGTTTTTGGAAAGTGCTGCTAGAATCGTATGGTTTACGGGAATTTATGCTTTTTTTCAATGATATGAACAAAATGTAAAAATTTTGGGAAGGTTTCGTCCGAAATTGTTGAATAATTATTTCTATAATAGGACAGTACGATTCTAGCAGCACTTTTCATGGTACAGAGATGTTTTTACATAACTATTATTACAGATTGAAACTAATTATCCCCGGGGTAGTGTTAAACTTTTCACTTTTTCATTTAGGCAAATCTCTAAATATAGACGTCACGTGGTGACGTCGTGGTGTAGTGCCTCATGTAGTATAAGTCCCATTGAAGTCTATATAATACATAATGATAGCAAAAGTTTTATCCTTGACTTTTCCGATTTTTTAGTGTTACATAATTATAAAAAAAAAAGTGTTAATTCTCCGAATTCTGATTCATGTGCTGCCTTAACATACCTGCGAAGTCAGAGTCATTCTTTTTCTACAGCATTGTATATGCTGTAGTATAATTCTTAATTTCTCATTATTTTTTCGTTTCACAAACTGACTAGCTTGTACTTTGCAAGTATTAGAAAAGATTGCATTCATATCAAAACAAGCTTCGACTATAGACCCCTTAGCGCAACTGATGAATGAAGGTTCACTGTAGAGAAAACAGAGAGTATGCAGATATTATAGTGTAAAGTCTTGTAGACTACAAATTTTCTTCTAGCTGTCATTTTTTTTTACTTTGTTTAAAATATATTTTTTTAATCCAAATCTGTCCATATACCAACAAATAAAAATGAGAGATTTTGTAAAAAAAATAATAATAATACTGTAGATCACTAAATTATCGCGACACCTTATTTTCGCGAGATAGACATTGACTCTTGAAAAGCGAGACAAAATTTTCTCGAACTGTGGTTATTGCTCCATATGTTCTTAAGGAATACTATTATACGCGAGAATTCAATTTTCGCGAGTACACTGTCTCGCGTAATTACGCGAAAATAAAGTTCTCGCGAATAAAAAGTGAATTACAGTAATACCGGTAATAAAATCCGAATGATTTAAACAAAAACAAACAACTGGATCACTTGCGATGAGTAAATATCGAAAAACTAAAAACGCCTCATAATTACTTTAAAGAGGTTTTTATATTTGCTTACTGTATTTTCATAGCTTTAAATCGGCATATTGGATTCAATGCAGTTGTGTTTAATGGCACAACCTACGTACCAACATCTAACAATGGATATAAGGTGTTTACTCAGGATCCATCTCACTGCATAGAACAAGTGATGAATGTGACAGTCAATAGAGTGACTAAAGGAATAGCTATCTTCAATTCAAAGAATCCCCCACTCAACACAAGTTGTCCAGGATATGAACCATCATATGCCACAATTGAAATATGTGAACTTAAGGTTATGGGTATGGATAATATCAAAATTAGAATTATGTATTCATATACATGGCACAATTTATCATCCGACATCAGAAGTAAACCTCACCTTAATAATTTCAAACATTTTAATCTTCTACAAAGCATGTTTTATCTTTAAAGGATGTTACTTTCAAAATTATGGAGAAAATTGCACGCAATGTTCATCAAAATGTTTGAATCGTGAATGTGATGCCTTTGATGGGTCCTGTATATACGGATGTAGCAACAGCTTTTTTGAACCACCTGATTGTATGTGTAAGTCTTATCACACATTAAAGACCCTAGGCATTGCCCTTTATCGTATCGACTTAACATTTCTTTTAAAGAAAAAAAATTAACCCGAAAAAAATGAGCATGTATATTCCTAAAATCAAAAACGATGACGACAAAACATTCTTCATAATATCACTTCAGTCACTTGTGTTGGTAAACACGGGTTTAATTGAGCTTTGTTATTAGTAAAATTTAACGTTTTACTTTGTATGATGAATTTGCAGCATGATAAACGTCCGCTTACATAGTACCTCGGGTCACTCGCAATTAGTTCGTCATTTTGCATAGTAAAACATTATATGAACTTTTCATACATAAAAGGCACAGTTTTTTAAAAGTCATAGGTCACCCTATATTTTGATTGAACAATTGTATTTGCCTTACTTTAATACAATTATGATATTAACTTTATGTTGATCTTTCTGATAGACTAGGAGAAAAAAATGTTTTAACATTATAAGCCTTTATCCTCTTACTGCCTATCTTTATCAGACATGATAACATATTTATTTGTTGTTTTAAACTAAGAAGTGTTCACATTAGTATGATTTGTTCGATTTTCACATCGCGGTTGCGAGAACAAAACTTAGAAGAGGAGTTAACAGGTTTGATAGCTGTTAACTCAGCTGGGGACCTTATATCCTATTTGAAGGTAGGAATACTATAGTTTAGCGCGTTTTGTCCCTAATATATTTTTTCCCGAGAAATAACCGTCTTCCAGCAACCCAACCTCACTAGGTAAGCACTTCGTCCACATGTTCCATCTTCTAAATAATTCTAGATTTGATAAATATTTACATAATATTTTTATTTTGACTTTCTTGTAGTTTGTATAGACGGCTTGTACGGATATAGGTGTGAAAGAAGATGTGGTAAATGTAAAAATGATGCTGTATGTAATAACACTACAGGTATCTGTCCAGCCGGGTGTCATTATCAATGGAATGGTACAATGTGTAATGGTAAGAGATGGCCATTTCTCTATCTTTGATAATTGAAAAGTATTGTATTCGTATACACTGTTAGTCCTCAAATAAGCTTCTTAAAAGCATCATCATCTCTCTCTCTCTCTCTCTCTTTCTCTCTCTCTCTCTCTCTCTCTCTCTCTCTCTCTCTCTCTCTCTCTCTCTCTCTCTCTCTCTCTCTCTCTCTTTCTCTCTCAAAACCTAAAATCACAATTTATATGTAATGATTTTTTTCTTTTATAGTGTGTAAAAATGGTTTTTATGGTGACAACTGCACAAAGACTTGTGGTCATTGTAAACCTGGAACATATTGTCACAATGTTACAGGAATTTGTCCAGAAGGATGTGATGATCATTGGAATGGTTCTTTTTGTAATGGTAAATTATCCAATGCGATTGCAAGAAAATTATTTCTTTTTTAAGTAAAACGTAAAAATTATCACAGCCTTTCCATTGAAGCTTAAACAAAATTTGTACGTGGGTTGATTCAAAGATTATAATGTCACTGCGTCCATATCTTTAATATTTGCGTCATATTATCAAAAACAATGTCTTAAAAACGGCATACATGTAAATATGAATCTAATCAAAACTGGAAATTCCATTTAATATTGTTGAATTGAATAAATTTTATAGACGTTTAAATTATTAAACATTGGGGATGTCACCGAATCACAAATAATCGTTACGTTTTAAAGTGTATATTGTTAGAAAAAAAACACATTAAAAAACATTTTAAAAAACGTCTAATCGCCCATTATGTTAAAAGACAAAATTTTGCTTTATTTTCTCGTTTTAATTTTAATCAGACACAGAGAGGAAAGATTGTGAATGTGAATACAAATATGTTTTTAGATAGTTTCAGCGATTTTTGGCGGGTCATGGATTATTGAATGATCGGCAGAGAATTGGAAGACCGAAAAGGAAGGTCGGGCAGAAACCTTCAATTGTGTCTGACATTGTCATAAAAACAGAGACGTGTTATGGCTAATGCGATTTTAGAAACTTTGTCTTGTAGTACTGTTTTAAGAATTTTGACAGAGGACTAAATTATAATAAAGAGTGAGTGTACAGTGTGTGCCAATTCTTTAAAAGGTGACATATATTAGTGAAACGACGTGGCAGCATTTAAATATATGAAGACACATATCCGTCATATGACGTTTTTAGTTGCGGCGACTACCATATGTACACTTTGCACATAATTCGATATTTTGAAAAATAAAAATCATTTTAATGAGAATTTTTCAGCAGGGATTGTTAATAAATATAGCTTTAATCCTGTATGATTTTATTGATTTATGTCAATTAATAGCAATTTTATCGAAGTTGTTACATTATTTTTGGATCAACCCTTGTATTTAACCCTGAACCGAAGGACTTGCAACTTTCACTTCATGGCGAAGTTGACGGAACAGTTGCCACCCATTTTGTTATAAACTTAGGTCAGTTACGACCTAGATTAGAACTCGAGATATTCCGATAATTATAACCAACTGCGATACGGTAAACGGAGTAATGAATCTTAAAACTATATCAAAATGTTCTCACTCTCGTTACTTATGTTCGTTTGAACAAAGTGGATCAATTTATTCCTTCAGTATGCAAAGATGGCTTCTATGGTACGAATTGTTCAAGTTGTGGGATTTGTACGAAAGGAACCTATTGTGACAACATTACAGGAATATGTCCGGATGGCTGCGAAAATCATTGGAATGGAACCAAGTGTGATAGTAATTGTAAAATTTAAAACGTCATTTTTTCTAATCTTGAACAAATTGAATTTCGTTCTTACTATTAATCAAATCTTATTTCATTTAATAATTAAATAATACAACCAATTTATATTTAAGGAGAGATGATACAAAAAGAAATTGATGCCTGGATAGGCATATATCTTTTGGCTTAATTTCATTGCAAATAATACAAATAATAAATTTCTAGAATACAAAGAAATTGTAAAATTTCTGTAATGTTTATTAGTCTGCCTTTCTGAACCTATCCTTATTAATCTAAATAAATATTTTTCGCATAAAATCCCATTTTTTGTGAAATTTCGAATACATAATTAAAGACTTCGCGGTGAAAGTATCGAAGAAATTTGTTTAAAATATCTTTTCAATATTCAAGCGTTTATTCATGGAACAAATTACCTCTGAATGTACGTTTTTCTCCAACTGTACAGTCCTTTCGTCAAAATGTAGAAAAATTTATCATTAATGAACGCAACATTTCTTAATTTGTAACTTGTTTCTATACTTGATAATATGTACTTTCTTTTTTTTTCAAATGTAATTCACGTATGTTATATACTTGTATTTTTTCTTATCGTTGTACAGTTGTATTCATAATTGTACTATCCAAGTATAGAGAGCCCCGAGAAAGACTAGTCCTTGCACTAATCGGGTTACCCTCTTTAAATAAAGTATTATTATTATTATTATCAAACCTATTCATTTTAATCATTTAAACGTGACCCGAGATGTTATTTTCAAATTTATGGACATAAGTTTGTTTGTATCATCTGTCCTTAAACAATAAATTTCTCTTTTTATTTTTGCTATAATTTTTAGTAATTCGGTATATTGCAGAGTGTGACGAAGGGTATTATGGATCTGATTGCAATAAAACCTGTGAAAATTGCATCCAAACTAAATGCACAAGAACAGGACATTGTCTGCTTGGAAACAGAAATAATATGAAAGGTTCGAAATGCGGCGGTCCATATCCTGTTTTTCTTCTCTGGTTGCGATATACAAAGCTTACACGGAAGATTTAAACTCAAGCATCGTTTAAATATCATGTGGTGGTTTTACACTTCTTAACCCGTGCATCGCTTTAATAGCATTTTGTGGTTTCATTCGTTAAACCTTTATTCAAACACTGAGTTTTTCCAAATCATTGACAAGAAGCACGGCGGATGTTACCAATCGGTAGGGATGCTCTATCCTCTATGGTGAACATCCTCGGATTTAAATGTCTCTGCCTATATACCTCAAAATCGAAAGTGGTCCCGCTCAAATTTCCGGAATTTAAGGCTTATTCATGTTATTTTTAATGACATTGTCTGTAATTATAAACATATATATGAACAAATATTGAAGGCATAAATACCAAACGCATATGTTTGCACAATAATCATAGATTAATTATGCGATATAGTGTAATGTCAAGCTTAAAATGGGTAGTAGAAAAGGTTCCAAATGACGTACTAAAGTGCACTCATTCTTAATGCTTAACGTTCCTTACTAACATACTTGAATTCTTTATGAAACACTTGCGAATAGAAGCATAGAATATACTGCTTTTAAGACGACGGAAATTGCATAAAGAAATAAATGAAAAAAGAAGCCTTGCACAGGATTTTATGGAGGAAAGTAAAAAAGAAATGAAGAAAACCCTTCAGATATACATGTAAATAGTAAGTATTACTGCACAACAGAAAATCTAGGTATATGTATATTACTTATTTAATTTAACAACAACATTTTCATAAAAGAACAAAAAAAAATATATTTGTTATTTGCATCACATGGGGGGGGACGGGTTTATAAAAGTAAATTCCATAACATATGCCAGAAAATGATATTTTTTTCATAATATTTTACAGGTGATTTAAATCAATCATCAACCGAAGAACCAAGTTCAAGTTTTGACTTTGCTGGTGATTGTGTGTATTACAATACAAATGAAACAACCAATGATATCGAAATTAAAGACCTACAGAAATGTATAGCAACAAAAATGTCGGTGAAAATTCCCTTTTCTTTTGGAATATGATGTAAATCTATATTTTAATGTTATAAATACTTAGCTAGTTCTTATTTCCAAGTATTTACCGGGAAATAACTTAACTCGCAGGAATTACCAGTTTTTCCCATTGTCCTTGCAAAAATGAGTACCACCTATATTTTGCCAACCCTAATACAAATACATATAAATTTGACGTTTATAACATTTTATTATTTTATTATGCAGGTTAGAACATATAACTATATACTAAAATGAAAGTCTTATTTTCAGCAATTTTCTATCATTATTAGGAAAGATATTTAGAAAGAATTCTTCATAAAAGTAAGTTTTCGAGTTTCTCTGTCTTCCTAACTTAACATTCTTTCCTTAAGTTTCGTTGAGTTGGCCATTTTCGAGTTTGTCATAAATAATATATTTTAAAAACAAAGAACTATATGCGGTATATTGCATATCTTTGCCCCCACAAAGGTCAAATTTGAAAAATTCTTGAAATGTGCTGAATTTTATAAATTGCATGAAAAATATAAATTAACAGATCGTACTATAGTTTCAAAGTAGTTTATTGACAAGTTTTGTTTTTATGACGTCACAAACTAGTTCAATTTTATATCATTCTTTTTTTAAAAAGTAGACATAATGGACAAAATTTCATCAATTTTAACTTTGAAATTTATAGCGCTTAAGTTTGTTCAGGAACAACATTTACATTTTTCATTGATATTGTCATTCTACACATAATATCTAAATATTGAACCTGATAAGATCTGCACTCGGTTACTCTTACTCCAAATATCGACTTAAAATATACATTTTTCTGTACAAATCATGGAAATCTTAAATTTCCGTCATTTTCGCGACGTCGTTTTAAACATATGACGTCATTGCTAATGAAAATATATTAAGTGTATTGAAGTCAGCATATATTTCCCTGTTTAAGAACATAATTAAATATTTCTCTGTCAAAGTTTGAATGGGGGGGGGGGTGGCAAATATTGGTTTTTACCGAATAGAGGTCTTTGTTCTATTTTCAATAACAATTCAAGAGACTTCCTCATGGGGACGTAAATAAATGCCACACGGCTCCGGAGAAAGAAAATATCGTCAAAAAACCGATTCAAAAAGGCATTTCTTTGTAAGCATTTTTTTTTCACTTTTCGTTATCTCCATATCCTTCATGCATAAGTAAAATTAATTACTTTTGTCACAATCAAATAAAAACAATATTTGAACAACACTCTCTTTCATCAGATTTATCGATGTTTCTTAACTAAAAGGAGAGTATTTTAAGGACATTTATGCATCATTTACGTTTTTAGATGAACATTCAAGAGTTATGCTCAAAGAGAAATGGAACAAGGACGACAATGATTCTATATTAAATGCAAACTATATCAGGGTAAAGTTGTTTTATTTAAATAATTTATTATTTCTGAAATTGAAATATTCCTTGGATTGTATTTGATATTTTTTTTCCAGGATGGAATGGTGAAAGACGCTGATTTGCAACACAAGGTATAGGTCTTTTTTTTTTGTTTTTATTTATGCAAAAAAAATAATAATCTTTTTAAAACACACTTACAAACACCTTCCTCGTCTCGCCCAAACAAATCAAACTCAAGGAAATAATGCTTGATATACTAGTATGCTCTGTTGCTATTCTAATTTCCATTTAAACAATATAGGCCTTTCGTATTTCGAAGTAAGTTAAGGATAGCTATTAATTTTTATGTAAATGAGCTGATGAAAATACACAATAAATGCACCTTTTTGCAAATAATACCCGGGGTATTGAAATTCATTTTCTTGAACTTACTTAGTTCCTAAGTTATGATATAGACAGTTTATACTTTGACGAAATGATATGACTGTGTAGGTCCAAAATACTGACGTAGTGATAAATAATAATGTTAATAATAGTTGGCAAAAGGCAATATTCTTTTTAATATCATATTTACAATGTTTTATTTTTAAAAGAATATTTTAAACATGAATAAACGTGCTGCAAAAGTCTATTGGGTTTTCTCCTTTGATAGAATTTAGCTTAGAATTTTTAACTTTGTTTCAATTAAATTCAAAACAATACAAAATGTATCAAAACAATAAAGACTATATCTTTGCGGTAATATGATCTATCCATGAAATACTCTGCTTCTTTTAAGACCCTATTCCTGTGCAGTTTAATATGATATTTTTGTTTTTTTACAATATTGTGTTCAAGAGAAAAATGACGTCATTTAATGACGTCCTACTGTAAAGTACTTGCTGATATGGCTATCCCTTATTCTGGTATTCGGTCTCTTTCTGGAAAAAAAAATCTCAAGTTTTTCTTCTGTATTACAGGAGTCTTAATTCACTTAAGTCCATGCAGGAATAAAACATTTGATTTTGGTTTTTGACTTTTTTTTTATATTTCCTTTTCCTAATAAAAGTTCCTTTTATTTACATCACAAAAAAAAAATAAATGAAAATATTGCACGTAAAATCTGTCAAGATCTGCGTTGAACACCAAGTAATTAAATTTATATTTTGCCCACAGGTCCTTCGAAGAATACAATAGAAGACTCTTGGAGAATGGTATTACAAAAGAATGTTGAAATTGTTCTTATGCTGACAAACCTTGTCGAGAATGGAAAGGTACATGTATACAATATTTGAATAATAACTTTTTATTTATGATTTTCTAGTATAAAAACAAAGGGAGTTTATAATTTTCTTCATGTTTTTATTATCTAAACATTGTTTATTGTTTTCATGACTTAATGGCAATTTTTGATATAATGAGTGCTTGCCCTCTCTCGACTTAGTGTATAATTATTTCATTTTCATTTCATTTTTTTCTTTCTAGGAATGTTTATCATATTTGTTGACGGCATAAGAGGAAAAAAATAAACATTGTGTCCTGGAATGTGAAAAACAGTTTTTTAGCTGAGTTTTTAAATTCAATCGGTCAGGAGAGGGCAACCAACCATTTTGTTTTTAAAAGATGGCCTTACATGTATATTTCTTGATCATTTTTTTTGCTTGTTTGTTTAAGGCTTTTTCTTGTTTTTAAGTATATGTTTGTAATTAAATCATTTATATAGAACAAATGTACCCAATACTGGCCAAATAAGGATCACCCTATGAAAATTGGTCCATGTAGGGTTTCCTTGTTGGAAATAACAACATATGCTTTCTACACAGTTCGAAAGCCTGCAATAAGGAAGCAAAATGTATATTATATTTTTCTCATACTATAGATTGACAAAAGTATTAATCATTTTCCTTTTATTCTTGTAAAAGCGCTTTATTTTTCTTTAATTTTTATTGAAACTTTTAGACGAATGCATTTAAAATCTCTTTGTTCCTTACAGTCAAGTAAACTGAGAGCAGTCACACAGTTTCATTACACAGCTTGGCCTGATCACAGAACGCCAGAAGAGATAGGACTTGTTCAATTTCACAAAGCTGTTTTGAAAGTTTGGCAAACTGTACCTCCCTTATTTGTTCATTGCAGATTGGTCATAAAAATGATAAATAACAGTGATAAATATAAAAAAAATGATACGGAAGATATCATGATTTTTCTCATTTTAATTCTACTGGTTATAGATTAGGACAGTGATAGCTGTCTGTCTATAATTTTTTAGAGTGTTTTGATATGACTTTTACTTCTATTTCCTTTTTACTTTTTTGTAAAAATGTATCTATCTTAAATTCTTTCATTTTTAAAAACCCTGACGCAAAATGTAATTTCAAAGGAATGTTTGACAAAATATATAATTTTAACATTTTTTTGGACATTGATATAATTTACTTAAGAAAATTATCACATACAATATTCAAAAAAAAATTAACTTACAGATATTAACGAATCCACTAGGATTTATTGTGACCCAGAATCCTCTTCTTGATACTGAAGTACATGTAGATGTATGGAGATTGTGCAAGGATCATGACGTGGAATCAGTGATGTTTCTGTATGACGATGATTTGGTACATCACTTTTATTTGGTATTCATCGTAGTCTTCTTCTTTATTGTTATAAAATACATTTCTGACAGACCCTCTGGGTTTTGTAGAATTTTTCCAACTCTAATTTTATCTAAATATTTCTTTTTTATCTACATTTGTACTCTGTATTCCGAAAATAAATATATTTTCCATTGTTAATTGATAAAGATTACAATAAATACATATAAATTCGTTTTTCTTAAGGGAACTAACTGGCTGCCTAGTGGGGACAAAAGTTACAGTGTAAACCTTTTACCATATGTACTAAAAATGGATTTGACAGTGATGGTATCCAGCAAGATCGTCTTCTAATACCAACAGATGTAAGTCTATTACGCTGCTTAAACTTATTTTTCCTTTTCAAAGTGTATTTTGGTTTTTTAAACAAAAATACAATTTTCATTTCAAATTTTAAAATTTAATTTTGTTTCATGAACCAAGGATTACAAATCGTATATTGAAATCTTCCGAATTCCCTCTGAAAATGATGCCGCTTTACTAAAAGTAGCAGCAATGCTTCTAGGAAAAGAGAATGTATCAACATCGCTTGTCATAAGCAGGTAAAATATATTGTACAGATGTGTTTCAATTCTTATCCAAATACTAATATGAGAAACTGAGGTCCATCGAAAAGTTAATTTCGTAATCTTTGAAAATTAAATATTGAAAAATCATATCATAATTGATTGCAAATTCACTCTAGCAAGATCTTTCATGTAAAATTTTCTAGCATGCATTTTGTTTAATCGTTTTCATTTTAATGATATCGAATGCTTTCCAATCGACGCATGGACATACATGTTTTATTATTTTTAATTTAAAGCAAAAGTGCTGGTCCAGCAGGTGTGTTCTGTGTTTTACATAACGCCATCCAACAGCTTCGTATAGACGGAGCGGTGGACATATTTACAAGAGTCCGACAGATCTAGACAAGGAGACAAGAAGTCATCACAACGCTTGAAAGTTTTGATTGAATAGGTTTGCAATTAACATTCATCTTCTTGTAGAAAAAGAATTTTTAAAAATATGTTGATCTAAGCTTGTTATTACCTATCTTGATATTTATCTTCTAACATAGTGTATTGTTAATTAGATGATATAATGAATTCTAAAATAAATACGTCGTATTCATTTTCTAATTTTTGTCGATAATATATCTGTAATTTTAAATAATATGAGGTACATAATAAGCTGTTCTTCCTCCTTGCTCTTCATTTTATTCTAGGAAGAGTACAGGAGATGTTACCAGCTACTTGTTGGATCCGTTTCATCAGAGGGGATATATGCTAATGTTTAAGTCATGCTATACGGAGTCTCCTTCAATATGAACTATAAAAAGTTCATTCTTCCATTTTAATTAAAGATCTTTTATTAAGGATCTGCTGATATAGATTTATTTATCGAGAATATATTTCTAATAATTTAGTGAAGATTAGTTACAATTATCATTATTTATGAACTTTTTTAATTGTAGTATGTGTATTATTCTTTATATTGAAAATTGTGCATTTCTTTTATAAACTTAATAATACTATATATAACATATTTAAGCCAATTCTCTACCTTTTTGAAGAAAAAAGAAACTTAATTTTTTTAGAGCACAATAAATCCCAAACTATACCTTCTTTTTTATAATTCAATCTGAGGATTATGTTTTGCGACGAAGAAAGAATGTTATACAGAGTTTCTTTTTCTTGAAACTGTGTGGAACAACGACAAAAACATTCCCCACTATACTTGGTAATACCCATAATAAACTATAGAACATTAAAGATAATTCTGAAAACTATTGTGAAGACTTTGACACTATAAAATCTTAAGTTAAAAACGGTAAACATTTGATACTTAGGAGATAATAAAAAAATTTGTGTTCTATAGTGATAATTATAAGACCCTGATTAACTTTAGTCGTACATTTAAATAGTATTGTTCTGATATAGTTTGTGTCACATTGTACTAAGTTGATAACTGGTTTCAAATTCTCAATAATTTTTGTATGCAGTGTACTGAATCAATGTTAAAATATACGTTTTTTTTAATATTTAAGTTTGTATATTTATACAATCCAGTGTTGTTATAATATATAAAATATAATTTCACAAAAATATCAATTTCTTGTATTTAATTTT
Source organism: Saccostrea glomerata (assembly GCA_003671525.1). Classification (NCBI taxonomy): domain Eukaryota; kingdom Metazoa; phylum Mollusca; class Bivalvia; order Ostreida; family Ostreidae; genus Saccostrea; species Saccostrea glomerata. The sequence continues at coordinate 746,549 of PRKT01000144.1, forward strand.
GTAGAACTGATTTTAAATCTTATTTAAGATGTTATGCTTTCTTCGCCAACTACTTTAAGTACTCTTAACAATTTAAAAAAGACCGCACATTTAGTAAGGTCATAAAAATGTTGCTTAAATCTGGAATGTATGCTTTTTAATGTTAAATGTAAAACACAAAAAGATGACTTTAAGAAGAGCAATAATACACACCTTTACTTAAAAAGCCCTTTACCGTATTGAGTATTAAAACATTCCAAGTCAGCTGTGCATCCGGTGATTTTCATAAAAATAGAATATATGCGGAAGAAATAATTTGTGTAAAGGCATCAGGGATGTTTATGACAAAAGTTGACGCGTGATTAATGTTTAAGGACTTCCATGTCCTCGATATGATTTTATTTTTATCTGAGCAGAGGTATACAGGTTCAAATTTAAAGTTTTCCGTTTTTCGACAATACTTGAAATATCTAACTGTTCTTTTTACAGAAAAAAACGTCCAAACTATTATATATGCGAGATATGATTGTGATCGATTATGATGAACAATATAGACGATGAAGACCAACTTACAATTAAATGTATGGCTGAGTTGATAAGCTTTTTCGACACGATTTTTAATTGGTTAGATTTTTTTGTTATCACATCCATTATGTATTATTCTATACATTAACAAAAAGTGCTATGTGTGCTATCATTTTTTAAACAAATATAGCTGATGACAGACAATAATCGAGGTACTCTGAGCAATGAGGTTGCTAAATAATCTTTATACTTGTATCATGAGAATTCTACACATTAGAAGGAACAAGTTCAATATATAAACAGACGGATGACGTTTATTGTTGGAAATATGTATGATCAAATAACTACAACAAATAACAGATATACATATAACAATTTTCACGCGAATTTGCAAATTGAAGCAGACATACCTTTGTTATTGGAAAGGCAGATCCGGATTATGTGAAGAAACAGGAGGAGGAAGCCAGAGTATTAAACAATACATGTATTTCAACGTATGATAAAAATAATGATGAAAATAATTATATCTTGATGATACATTTCAAAATATTGAAGTTTAAGACAATATTGTTATTCTTTTAACAGTATGTTTGCATCAATTTAAAGTCGAAAAAGAAAATTTAAGATATATTCTGAGGAAATTTCTTTTTAGGAGATATTTTTAATTAACAGACACAAAGAGGTAAGATTAATTTACCTTCAAAAGTGTAATTTTTATATTCAAAAATATTCAGAAATGAGACTATTTTATTGGTATTTATACATGTATAAATATGTAAATAATATAGTTGTTAAGAAAAAATCACTATCACGTTAAATAAGGAAGATTTATTTGATTTCATAATAAATTTCCTTGAAGCTTTTACCTTTTTTAGTTCTTGAAATTATTTATATATGCATATCTTAAAAAGATGGCAAAACAGAAATAACCAAACGGAAGTTATTTGAACATTAAAGCTTTTATTATCATTTCAAGTGAACATTCAAATTCTCGACAAAGTAATTCGAATAACATGAAGTTTTTGCTACAAATTATATGTGGTGGAGTGGCGTTTGTTAATATAGCAGTTGGTTTAGGTAATTTTAATTTTTCACTATATCAAATTAACTTCATTACACATTAAACAATAATTTAAATGATATTGTGTGTTCTTTGTTGATAAAAGTCCTTATGCTGTTTCAAATATCGTTTACAATGTTATTTTTCTTTCGTAATTTTCAACGTTTTGCACTCCAAATTAATCTTATTTCAAATTTGAATTCAATTCAAAAGTCAACATTTGTGTCAAGATGCAATGTTATTTGAATTCGTCTCTGCAATTCAACAAAAGCAAAATAGGCGAATACAAAATTAGAGCAAACATTTTTTTCCGAATGAAATACCTTAGACAATTGATAATAAATTCAATAAATAGAAAAGTGCTACTCAAAAAGACATGAGATTTATTTCAGTTGCATAAAAATTGTCGAAGGATTTAAATCTATGATCAGTAAATATGATTTCAAGAAACGTAAAATAGTTGTTTGCCATAATTTGAAAAAAAATCCAAAGCAAAACATTAAAATTAGATAACAAGTAATCTTTCAAAGTATTTCAATCAAATTCAACTATGGGACTTGAAAAAGATATCACTTTTTTCAGCCAGAAAACAAACCAGTCATTTAGTCAAATGATAACTGATTTTTCTACAGATTGTTAGGTCATCATTAACACATTGACCAGGAGTTATCCCTTTTTCCAAACATGACAAGGAGCACATGCGGGTGTGACCGGTCTGCAGGGAATGCTCACTCCACCAAGTTTGCAGTGATTTGAGTTTCACGGTATTATGACGTTATAGTGTGACAGATTAGGGCGTATCAAGGCAGTTTAGAGAAGATACTACGTGTGTACGGCTGGTACATTGTGATATTTTATGAACATCCTTATCCTAACCACGATTTAAAGTAGTATACCTAAGATGTCGTACCATGGAATAGAGCAAATGTTTTCAATGAAAAAATCTAAATAAATGTGTTTGCTTCCGCCAGAGAGCAGTATCAATAATATCAAGGCTTCATAATATCAGTAGCTTCTGTTGGTTTGAACATTGATTGCACTCAATGCATATTTTTTCATATAACATGTTATTTTCAGCTTCAAGAAACGAAGAAAAAAATTACATTGTTACAGAATGTTTAAAATACATTTCAGAAAATCTAGCTCAAAACCCAATGTATAAAGGAACAGCCTCTCTAAGTTCAGTTCACAAAGACAACTGGGCGGCAGCAGACAAAGCAGTAGATTGACACTCTCTAGAGGAAGATGGAAAGGATTACTGAAGCTTTACCCATTCTAACCTATCAAGGACTGCATGGTGGAAATTACCTTTGCTTCACCAGTCCAATGTCGCATACTTGTTACTTTTCTCAGGCAATCAAGTATGCGATTTAAGAATATATCTATCACAAGAACAGTATATAATCACATCATTGTGTACGATTAGATTATCCATATTATTAATATAGAATTTTTGTGTTATTTTTCCATTTTTTATGAAAGTTGAGTACAAATCCAATATCTATTGATTTTCAATGTGTTATTCATATTTGGATAAGCAAAAAATAACACAAAAATTCTATATTATTATTGTCAATTTATTCAACTTTCCGTTTACAACCGAAATATCATAGGCTAAAATCAATCTACCAACTTAATATTTCACATTAATCCGAAAATGGAGGAAACAATGCTAATAGCATGTATTTACTTTCATGTGATATAATATCTTTGTACATCGGAACAAAATAGATTAAAGTTGTTAATATCTATACAAAAAGTTTTGGAAAAGAATTCATAACTAAATTTGTAAGTTCTATGGCGGACACAAAGAATTTTTCAACAAGTACAATTCATTACTGAGTTAATTGCTAACTGACGTTTTTCGAATTTATTGTAGGACCATTTTTTAACCACTGAGTTGGTTTACGGTTAACGGAGTTTCCGTTATTTTCCGACCAAGACAAGAAACACATGACTGATGTGAGCATTCGGCAGGACATGCTTAATCCTTCTTGACACCTTATCCGACCTTTGATGTTTTCGAGATACAAGTCAAGTCTGCTCCAATTTTGTATTGTTTAAGGGACTTGGAGCTTGTATTATGTTCGTTTTCTCCATATACACTGTATACGCATTGAATAGCTGATCAAAATCTAAATAATCTTATAAGATACTATATTTATAAATAGGATTTTAGCGTTTAAAAGTTTGGCGCTGTATTGAAAGTTTTAATAAGTATGTCTGAAACAATCCGAATACGAGAATTCAGTATAGAAGACTCCGTTGTATCTCAGTTTAAGATATGTGCCTTTTTTTTAAAAAAAGGATTCATTATCATTTTAAACTACGAAATTTTTTGATATTGTAGCTAATTTGGGGAGAAAATTGTGCTTGTTATTCTTTTCTTTCCCAGCCGTAAATCGTCATACTGGTTTCAGTGTATTTGTTTTTAATGAGCCATCGTGTATACCGCCATCTACTGGAGAGTAAAGAGTGTTCAAGCAGGATCCATCTCCCTGTCCAAAACATCTGACGAATGTCACCGCCAACTAAGTGATTAAAGGAATAGATATATATAAATCCAAAAATTATCCGCTCATTACAGGCTGCGCAAGATATGAACCTTCAGATGCCTTTAATTGATTCTCACAAAATATAGATATGTTAATGGTTTTGACAACATGCCATGATCATCTTGCATGCGCATGCACGTGCTTGCGTGTACAATGCGTTAAATGACATATAGTTAATATCATTGTAGATTTTTTGATGAAATCCTTCGATACTGATTATATTTCAAAAAATGTCTTGTAGGAATAAGGCACAAAATGGGAGTTAGGGAGCGTTTGGGTAACATCTGTAACGGTCTCCCACTACTGCATTAAATATCCCCTAAGATTCCGAAAAATCCCCTGTTGTCCTCCTGTCAGTCCCTGACATTTTCCTGTTTCCCCCTTACTTTCTCCTATGATCCCCTGTCGTTGTCCCTGCCCTCCATATCCAGTCCCTGTCGTCCCCTGTCGTTGTCCCTGCCTTCCCTGTCTACTCCCTGTCGTCCCCCGACCTTCTCTGATCTCCTTGTCCAGTCCCTGTCATCCCCTGGCGTTATCTCTGCCTTTACCGACTTGCCCCTGTCGTCCCCTGACATTTTTTTTTGGCTAAGAAAAGGAGTTCAAAATATATCTTTGTTGCATTTAAGAGTAAAAAATTATAAAGTCTTGAAAACTTCAGGTTTTTTTTTTAATTCAGACCTAGTTCAAGTTTTTAAATGCCTTAACTACATGTAAATCCCCTGTAATTTAGTTTCTATTACTTGTATCAATTTGATTTTTTTTTTAGTTTTTTAGCATTTCAGGGAAGAACGGCAAAGAATTGCATCTATTCTAAAAAAAAAATAACAATATATTGCATCTTGTGATGCTAGATGGCATATACATTGTACTTAATGAACTTTTTATACATATTTAAAACTTTTTTCACTTTTTATTTCATCTACTTTGACAAATCTTTGAGCATAATAACTGTCTCTGTAAAAGAGCTAAATTCAAACATTCGGGAATACATCATCAAATCTGGGCATGAAACTTGAATGAATTAAATGAATAAAAAAATAATTGAAAGGAATGATATAAAAATGCATTAATAGAATAAATGTCTAAGTTTGATAAGAATATTAAATAAACTATCAATCTATTTTTTTTTATCTATTTACTTATGAAAATAAATCTACAAAAAGACTGAAATAAGAATGAATGAATAAATTGATAAATGATTGATAAATAAATCAATAAATGATAAAAATTATATTAATTTATTCATTTTTTGTTTATTCTTTATTTGAAAATAAACCAAATTTATCACACATTTATATCCCTAAAATTTGATTAATTATACAGTTTTTGTTTATCCCAAAATATACTACAACATATTTTTAAGGATATTATAAAGATTTCTTATTACTGAGTATTTTAGTGCATTGTGGATATCAAAATAATTGTCTTATTATGCACAATATAAATCGGTCAATTAGATTTTTAATACGTTGTTTTGATTGGAAAAATCGGTTTTCAAGACTCTAACACGGTTCTGAAAGAACATCAAAACCATTGATGTTTACAAGTAATTAACTCGGGTACACAGTCATGACTCCTATTGTCTTTTTCACTTACCGCTATACCTTGTTTTTGTTGTGGCAGAACGATCGTGTGTAGTTTGCAGCTGTTTGAAATAACATTTTCTTTTTGTATGAGAACTGATTTTTTCAATCAAAACAAAATAAACGTATCAAAGAAGCTATTGACGGGTAAAGATTGTGAATAAAGAGACAATTATTTTGATATCCACCATGGAAGTAAAATAATTAAAAGTAGTTTAAATATGCTTCAAAAATACTTTGAAACATACTTATCGTAAATCGGTTTACATTGAAAAAGCGAAGCAAATCCCATTTTCGGGAATATTATTATTTAATTTGTTTGAATCTTTAATTTCAGAAATAAAAAAAGATTGTTTTTATAATGATTAAATTCATGCAGTTAATTAGTTTATTTTTTTAATTTACTACTTCCTAAAACTCAATTATTGTATTGGTTTTAAACACTGAAATATTCCAAAACTAAGTCTATGTTTAAAAAAAAATAAACCTAAAGTTTTTAAGACTATATCATTTTTCACTCTTAAATGCAACAAAAAAATATTTTGGACTCCTTTTCTTGGCCAAAATAAATTTCAGGGGACGACAGGGGCAAGTCAGTAAGACAAGGACAACGACAAGGGATGACAGGGACTGGACAGGGAGATTAGAGAATGTCAGGGGACGACAGGGGACGATCGGGACTGGACAGGGAGAGCATGGACAACGACAGGTGGTCATAGGAGAAAGTCAGGGAGAGACAGAAAAATGTCAGGAACTGACAGGGGGACAACAGGGGATTTTTTGGAATATAAGGGGATATTTAATTCACTAGTGCCCTTTACAATTAACACTAGTTAAATTTGGTTCGTGTTTTAAACCAGAGGCCATGAAATTCACAATTTCGAAAGAGGCACCATTTCTTATCATAACTACACACAGAGCATGCTTTAAACTTTGGTTACTTAATACCCAGAGATATATCAGAGTAACAAAAAGAAAATGAATGTCCACTTTATAACCAGTTGCGCATCCCACCCAACAGGAACCACTGGCCCTGGGGCCACATGGATTTCACTTTAAAAAAAAGAAATATCTTCGCTCATCATTAACTGTTAATTAATACTAAATAGCAGATTTTTAAAGCATTCGATTTATTTTCAGAATATGTAACCCCCCCCCCTTCCCTACCCCCAGTACCCTGGCCCGAGGGCCCTGACATAAATCATTTTGGAAGAAGCACCATTCTTCATCTAAAATATTAACTTAGACCATTTGCATAATACCCAGGAGCAAAGGAATAGATTTTCAAAGAATTAATGCATTTATGTATATAATCATCAGAGCCCCGCCCTTGAAGCATAAACCCGGACCAAGGGGCCATGAAGAGGCATCCCTCCTCATCATAACAATGTTATTCGTTTAATACCCAGGAGGAAAGGAAAATTGTTAATATAATTAGTGTATTCTTATATATAATCAATAGATACACACTAACACCAGAACCCTTGCCCCAGGGCCAGGGCCATGAAATTCACATGCTCATCATAACTTTGTACTTGGTTTGTTTATTTAATACATGTACCCAGGTGCAGGAAAGAATAGTTTCAATTGCAATTTCACCATATAATCAATAGAGCCCCGCCCTAATTCCAGAAGCCAATGAGCCAGGGGCCATGATATTTGCAAATTTGGAAGAGGCAGCCTAGCTTTTTCAACATAACTATGTACTTGGTTAGTTATTTAATGCCAGGAGCAGAGAAGGAGATTTTTTAAAAAGAAATAATGCATCTTCTTTATGTGTAATCTATTTAGCCCCATCCTAGCACTAGAACCTCTGACCCTGGGGCCATGAATTTCACAATGTTGGTATACTGACTCAATGCTCAGAATACAATCATGCCAACAGTTTGAATGCTTAATGTCTAGAAGTAAAGAATATTTTTAAAGATTACATTGATTTTAGTGGCTTTGGGTTCATCCCTCAGGCCCTAGGGGGTGGGGACCATGAAATTTACAATTTTTGTTCCCCTTTACCCATGGGTACTTTGTGCCAAATTTGGTTGAAATTGGTGGAATGGTTGCAGAGAAGAAGAAGCTGAAAATGTTTAAATGTTAGTGCACGGCGATGGATGAAAACGGATAGCAATAGCTTAGCTGGGTTTACTTAGGTGACCTAAAAATGCAAGGTGTCAATTTATTACTTACCTTTCAACTTGAAACTGGTGCATTGATTAAATATCTTGCAAATCAAGTACACAATGTGGTATCTTTCCAGCTGACATCAGTTCTGGACTTTTTTTTACCTTGACATTAGAAACAAAATATTTCTGTATTTCCACTATAAATTATCGTTTGTTTTGAATGTAGATAGTCAAGTTGAAAATATGAAATGCTTATAAATGAATAGTCAATTGCATCTTCTCGAGCCATAGTCAAGCTCGGAAAAACACCTTAAATATATAAACATCACAGAGTGTGTGTAAATTAAAATTACAAAATGAAAAAAAAATAACTAAAGCTAATAAAAAAGAGTATATCAAAATACAAATCCAATACCCAATGTGATGTCTTTCCAGCTGAAACCAGTACTGGCCTTTGATCTTTGACCTTGACCTTGGAAAAAGGTTGTCTTGGTGCCAAATAAACTTATTCCAGGTAGACCATGGATTTCCGCTTGTCGAAAGATGCTATTTTAATAAAGTGTACCACTTTTTCCTGCACATTCTTAATCACTGCAGAATGATTCCCAAAACCAAAGACTCCAGTTAGCATGTGTCGATCTGAGATACTATAAATAGTTACATTAATAAATGTTTATTATAGATGAATAAGTCATGTAAATTATCTGCAAATAATAAAAAAGAATTAGTCACGTAAATTATCTGCAAATAATAAAAAAAAAAATTAATTACAAGACATGAAAGTATAGCTACCTGTAGATTGAAAACCAATCTTAAAATTGTATGTGCCATGGATCTGGAGTTTTGTTGACGGTTCAGTACAACTTAGTCACTGCAACCTAGTACTAAGAGAAGAAAAGTAAATAAATGATCCATTGAAATATTGTAAAAAATATAATGCACAGTCTATCGGTATATCGATTTGCAGGACAAAGCCCACCCCCTCTGTTTTTACACACCGAAAATTCTCACTTGAATATACGTAAACTCTTATGAAAGTATATTGTAAACAACCTGATTCTTAACGGATCATATGAAACATTATTTGTTTATGTTCATAATTTCACAGAATTACTAATTTGTCGATACACAAATTCGAATTTCCTAGATGAAAACTGCAGAATGTTTCCGATTATTTGAAATGCTGTTCATATCAATTATCTGAAAGAAACATTGCATAAACTACATAATTAGAACAACAAACTAAGATATTCATAAAGATTTACAAGGAAAAATTAATCTGTACTTACGGTATTTGTCACTGTCAGCTGAGGAGCAAATCCAATACACATATCACATTTTTAGCGGGTTTTCATTGTTAGGGAAGCGCTTGCATTTGCAATCTTGACATTGGAAGTCATACATCCTGGCACAATGCAATCATGACCATAAACTTTGACTGCGTTTGAAAACACATCATGACTTAGCCAAGATTGATGCTTGACATTTCATCCTTACTTGGCCAGGATTGCCGCTTGAAGAAATCTAGACTGCGTTTTGAAGTAATATATCCTGGCGCAATGCAATTATGACCGACCATGATATATGGTCATGTTGTCAATCCTCAGTCGTTCAACATTGAATCATGACCCGGCCAGGATTAGATGGTCATGTTATCAATCTTGACTAAGCCATGTTATCAATCCTGATCTGGCAAAGATAAGATGGTCATGTTGTCAATCTTGACTTGATCATGTTTTCAATCCTGACTAAGCCATGGTATCATTCCTGACTTGGTCAAGATTGAATCATTACATGGAGAAGATAGGATGGCAATGTTGTCAATCTTTACTTGATCATGTTTTCAATCCAGAAAAAGTCTGTTATCAATCTTGACTAAGTCAGGATAGAATGGCCATGTTATCAATCTTGACCTGGTCATGTTATCAATCCTGACCTGGTCAAGATGGTAAAAATCATGACTTGGTCATGTTTAAATCTTGACATGGTCAGGATTGCCATCCTCACCGGCCGGAATTGTTTTTCAATGAGATATATAGAATATTACATGGGGGTCCCCTGTGGCTTTCCATAACATACCTTAAAATACAGGCTGCTGCATTATAGAGCTGCAATAAGCAAAAAATATAAAGCGTGAAATTAAACATCAACATTTTCAGAGTATCAATTTTAATATCAATCATGTGGCTGCGGGAAGTATATGTTTTTTTTTTAATCGACCCATTAACATTTGTTTCGTATATATGTACGTTTATGATTTGAACATATTTTATTGCACTAAATACTGTATACAGGGTTATTTTCGCCCTGTCTTTTTTTCGCCCTTTCACAATTGCCAACAATTTTGCCCCGTTTTAAATTCGCCCAATCGTAGATTTGTTTAAGAAATTATACTGTATTCTTTGAATTCGCCCCGTTTTAAATTCGCCCAAATGAGAGTAAGGCGAAAGGGACGAAAATAAAATGGGGGCGAAAATTTCCCTGTATACAGTATATAACAATGGGATTGGGCACAAGTTCTTAAAACTTAAATCACCCTCTCTCTACATGAGGTATTTTAACAGGATGAATAAGAAGTTTTCAACAGTTTGTACAAAATAGATATTTAGTAAATTAAATTAACTCTCAGTGTAGAAATATACTTGTACCTACCTTCGTTTGTGCATTTAGATGAGAAATAAACCATTGATGGCCTCAGAATATTGATAAATTTGAACAGATCTTGCAAAGGGTAATTATATATTTAAAAGAGTTTGGATAATAAAAATTGTAAAAAAAAAAAATAAAAATCATCAAATTTGATTTATTGCAACGTCATCTTCGCGTTATTACATAATTTGTTCATATCTGATGGCGGTAGATATGAACTCTAACAGTTTCCAAAATAAAATCATACTTTCTGGCATAAAATACTAGCCCCTTTTTCTCCTTCTGTGCTAATACGATAAATCAATTGGACATTTTTTTTTATTTTGCGTTTCCATTGGCCTTTTAAGAAATATTTGTCAGATGCAGGTTATGCATAGCAGGTCCCATCGTATGGTCGTCCTCTGCCTGATTTTCCTTAAAATTTTTCCCATTTTTATGCTTATTTTCATGACTCATATAGACTACATGAAAAATAACTATATTGCCGATGCATGAAATATTTATTTATTAACATTTTTTTTAACTATGGTGACATAATTTCACATAAATAAATTTACACCTCTCAATGAACGTTTAATCCGCCATCGGAAATAGTGCAGTAAAATAAAAATAAACATACTACACATTCCTCGAGCAGAATCTAATCCCTGTTTTCATCCGTCTTTTATCAAAATGTTTTAAAATATATGTGTTTTATTCTGCTAGAGGGATGATCACTACTTCAATTTTAGAAATATGTGTTGAAAAAAGTGGAAAAACTAGCATTTCCCGGAAAAAACGGATCTTTAAACGTGGTTTATAGTCTAAAGAACGGAGTGTGGAAATTTTGTTTTGCATATTTTAAAAAAACCGATCTTCTGGTATATGTAGTACTACATAGTTTTTTTTATAATTTGGCAAACGTGTTATTAAATTACGGAAAATACTTGGCCTCCGTATAATAGATAACGTACTTAATTCTTTCAGATAGTTTCAGGTTGCTCAATGACATATTTTCCTTGTTCTTCGTCATGTTTATTACATGTATTTGTAAAATTTAAAACAGTCTGTGTCACGAGTAAAAGGTGAATTTGGAGAGGATGAAATCTTACAATGTTATTGTCGTGATTGTCCTTGTATTCTTCAGTGTTGTAACAAAATGTCTAGGTGAGACTCTTATAGTACATTACTTTATTTTGTTCTTTCAAATCCTAAAAGTGATATATTCAAATATAAAATATAGTTTTTCAAATAAGATTTTTGAATATGTTTCAACTGCATGCTTTTAAAAGGGGTTGCTTAGGGAGGGGGGGGGCTTTTTCCATCAGACGTTTTCGTTGAAAATATATTAATTACATTGTATATGATTTCAACACAACTAATATAGATATGCATTCACGGCAGATTTCTCCATGAGCTGTTGCTCCCGACACAGTAAAATTTTCTCCGACACAGTAAGGATTCAAATTTTATGCGTGCGACTCAGTAAAACTTTTGCCGACACAGTAAGATCTGTTATAATTAGAAAATCTGAACATATAAATTCTCTCTAACTGAAAATTTATTCAAACAATTCTACCATCTTTCAATTCTACAAGATTGAGCATTTAATTGCTTGGGCTTCGCCTTGCAATCAATTACTTACGCATGAAGGAGCAAAGACAGATAATTTGTTTTCACAATTCCATCTAACGAGTTAATTGGTAGCATTAATATACATTGTATTATTTTTTTTAATATGAAGACCAGGCCTTCCAACAATCATTTAGAATACCCATGGGTTCCCATGGGTTCCAATTGCGCTCCGTTATAAGCAGACTTTTTTGTATTCATATGATTGATTGATTGATTTTATACTGTTTAACGTCCCTCTGCAGAATATTTCACTGATATATTCTGGAGTCGTCACCATTGCCGGTGAAGGGCTGCAAATTTAGGTCTATGCTTGACACTTACGGCCTTAGAACAGGAAGGGATCTTTATCGTGCCACACCTGCTGTGACACGGGGCCTCGGTTTATACGGTCTCATCCGAAGGAGCGCTCCATTTGGTCGCCTTTTACGACAAGCAAGGGGGTACTGAGGACCTATTCTAACCCTGATCCCCACGGGGCTATATTCATATGAAGCATTCATATGAAGCAGAATTTGTGCGAAATCTTTTTTATACGTTAAAAGAAGAAAGCACTTGTTGTGGCCTTCGATTTGACATTTAGATATATCGACGACGTATTATGAATTTACAATGGTTATATCCATTTCTGGGTCGATACGATATATCCTGGAAACCTTGAGATAAAATATATCACAGAGTCTGACACATCTGTTTCATACTTGGATATTTTACTGGAAAATACCTTAATGGCAATCCAACAACCAAGCTATATGATAAATGTGATGACTTTAACTTTTCTATCGTCAGCTTCTCTTACATGTACGTATGTAGAAATATACTTTTATCAACTGCATAGGGAGTGTATATATCTCAGGTAATTCTATATGCAATGACATGCTCTACGTATGTACATTTTTTTTAAAACGAGGTAAATTATTGACAAGCAAGTTGATGAAACAAGAATATCAGCAGTCTCGTTTAAAGTCATCATTTCGTAAGTTTTATTCTCTATACATTGACCTTGTCAGCAAATACATTTTATCATTAAGTCAAATGCTGATTGACGTTTTTCATTGAAATTGTTAGTAATTGTTAGTCTATTATTTATACATTGAATTAACGATGGGTTTTGCAATTGTTTCTCGATCATGAAAAGGAGCATACGGCAGGTGTACTGGTCAGCAGGGGATGCTCACTCCTCCATGAAGTCTGACCCCACCTCTGATGTTTCGGAGGTCTGTGTTTGCTCTGCTCCTATGCTGATTGTTTTTTGGAATTTGATATTGCATACTCTTTGTTCTCTCCATATCCTTCCTTGAATATGTCTTTTCTAGAGCCTAGATTCTAGTCTGGAATTATGTTAGCACTGTTAGTCAAACATAACATTATACCGATGTTAATAAATTGCTTAAAATTTTCAACATGTCATGGGAATCTTAAATGTATTTTACCATTCTGGAACTTTCTTTTTTTTTTTGTAATTCGGAAATTCGATCAAGATAACTGACAAAAAATCCAATAGTCAGGCAAAGAACTTTATTCGGTAATAACCAATATTTGCCCCCCAAATCAAACTTTGATGGAGATATATTTAATTGAGTTCTTTAACAGGGGAGTATATGCTGACTTCAAAGCACTGAAAATTTTCATAAGTAATGACGCCATATGTACGTAATGACGTCACAAACATGACGTAAATTTCAGTTTTTTTATGAATTTTACAGAAAAAATGTACATATTTCGTCGATATTTTGAGTAAAAGTCACCGAGCGCATGTGTGTTCACGATCAATATTTTGATATAATGTGTAGAATGAAAATATCAATGAAATATGTCAATATTGTTCCTGAACAAACTTGCGCTCTATAAATTTCAAAGCTAAAATTGTTGAAATTTTGTCCATTTTGTCCTCTTTCTGAAAAAGGATATAAAATCGGACTAGTTTGTGACGCTATAGAAACAAAAATTGTGAATACACTGCTTTGACACTAAAACATTTTCTGTTAGTTTATATTTCTCATACAATTTATTGAGTTTAGCACATTTAGAAAGTTTACAAAATTTGACTTTTATGGGGGCAAATATATGCAATATACCGCATATAGTTCTTTACTTTCAAAAATGTTAAGTATTTCAACTGTCTCGACCAGAATTTCCTAAGCTTTTTAGAACTTATATTTTTACATAAAATAGTATGTATGACAATACCATTTGTGTAACACGCATTGTGTGCATGTATTCTTTTGCAATTATAATGAATAGTTATTCAGTTTTAAATTTGATAGGAAAAATACCGCAAGGTTTAAGTGTTTCGCGTAAACTCTTCAATACAGTAAATTTTTAAATGATGGAGAACCCTTACGTATCTGTACAGAGAGACAGAAAAAGAAATGATCCAAATATTTGATAAATATTAATGATTCTGAAAGGTTTGATCCAGTTTCCAGGTACAGGGGAAGCAGATAGAACGCAGTTTTTACTTTTTAATCCGCTTATTAAATAAATGAAAACTATCATAATTGGTTAAGACAGATTTAACAGTCTATGAGAGTCTCAAATGTTAAAAGTTGATGATCTAGCGACGACTAATGCACGATAAATGGTAGGAACTTAGAACAAATTGTTGTTCTTGTTTTATTTTTTGTTAATTTGTAGAAAACCTAAGTCAGATCGATTCAATTAAAGGCATTCCATCCCAGAGTACATCATATGATTATGGGCGTCATGCAGATAAAGCCGTGGATGGACAATTAGAAGACGATGTTGGTGAAAGCACATGCAGTTTTACAATAGGGGGGGGCTAATGTTACGGAAGCCTGGTGGAAACTTTCTTTGAGAGAAATGTCTAACGTGGCTTACTTAGAGATATTTTTTCGGAGTTCAAGTAAATATTTCATCTATATTTATTTGAATCATTTGAGTGATAATATATTATACCTTCTGTAAAGGTTCCTCTTCAACCCAAAAGAAGAAATGAAGTGCACAATGTAAGAAGCTGCAGCATAAAAATACAAAAAGGAACCGACCACAACACAAAACGTTTATGCAAATATTCTGAATATGAACTTTTAAAAAAAAAATGCAAAAAGTGATCCAAATCAGGTTAAACTCAAATTATTTTGACAAAATTAAAGTCATTCCTAAAATAATTGGATTATAAACAAATTTAAAACTGAATGATATTATATAATAAACTGATTGTCATAAAAAATTTTATGAAATGATAAACTCCTTAATATCATTTTTATCATATAGTAATCAAAAGTATTAATGTTTATTGGACTTTATTTCGGATTAATCGGTTAAATATTGATGAATTGTAATCATAAAAATAGATGATTACCGATTACTCATGATTTGATTGTACAGAATTTAATTTGATGATTTTCTATATATTTCAGCTCCAAATCGACATGTTGGATTTTCTGTGTTTGTGTTTAATGACTCCTCTTATATTCCTCCATCAAATTTGTCTAATCATCAAGTTTTCAAACATGACCCAAAGTCTTGCATTGATAGACTTATGAATGTACAAATCAACAAAGAAACTCAAGGAATAGCTCTGTATAATTCCAAATATAAACCTATCAATACAACATGTCATGGTTATGAACCTTCATTTGCAACAATGGAACTTTGTGAAGTAAAGGTGATGGGTATGTTGTACTTTCAATGAAAAATTTATTAGAAAATTTCAAGATTTGGAGATGAATGCTCTGACTTATTGGAAGGCATGTGCATCAGTTAATTCAATGCTTTATAAAAGACTCGGAGAGAAAGGATATAAATCATTTTAACGGGCCTCTAAGTATCTCAAATATATCTATGTGTTTTGTAACTGTTATTTTTGGATTTTAGGTTGCCAGTCTAAACATTTTGGGAAAAACTGCACACCCTGTAATCCAAAATGTCGCAATAGACAATGTGATTCTTTTAATGGGTCGTGTATTGGTGGCTGCAGTTAGACTTTAGACTTTTTAAAGAAAATTAAGTTTGATAAATTACCAAAACCACTGATAAATGTAAACTGTTATTAACGATTGCATACAGATTAAAGAGTGTCTAACGCAAAGACATGCACCACCGCCACAGAATTACTTGACTTCTATTAATAGCGAAATTTTCCTTAATAAAAAAGCTAACAGAACAACAATATCCCGGGGATTAAGGATTTCTTAGAGTAAATGATATAATTGAAAAACATATATTTTGCTTAAAAAGTGCTGCTAGAATCCCAGTGGCCTGTCAGTAAAATAATGATTACACACATTAGCACTAAACCCTACCCTATGTTTTGAATTTTATGTATATGAACCGGGATTTTTCGTAAAACCATGCTTAACTCAGGATTCTAGCAGCTCTTTCCAAGTTTGTCAGAAGGCAATCTTTCAATCTATACAAATCTCAGGTTTTGAAATATCCATCTTATTAATGTTCTTTTGCATTATTTTGTCACAAACGGCAGAGGAAAGGCCGTCCAGGATACAAATATAACTGACTGTCTTCGAAAGAAATTAAACTCGATGAAAAAAAATTAGCATACCTGTTTATTTAACTAAACTCCATATGAATTTCACATAATATTCACGATGTTTCCTTTTACTCCCCATTTTACGTATTGTAGCGATTTTTACTGTATATATACTGAACCGCAAAAGAAACGTCGCATTGGATTTTGAAAAAGTAATGCACTTATTTTGAAATAAAAAAATAACGAATATGTAATTGATGTAATGTGTTTTTAATTATCTAACATTTGTCTAAGAGTTATACACATTCAATTAAATGTCAAATAATGTCAATATCACAGATTCCTATTGTCCTGAGTACACTTCCGTTAGTAACGTGTATGGCTACCATTGGCATTAATTACAGCCATGCATCTTCGATACATAGAGTTGATGAGTCGATTGATGAAGGCCATTGGAATAGTCGCCCACACACGCTGATACGCCATAGAAAGTTCAGCAGCAGTTGTCGGTCTTGGTTGTTGTTGGTTTAGCTTCAACTGGATGTGATCCCATAAATGTTCAATGGGGTTAAGATCGGGACTAAGAGCTGGCCAGTCAATAATTGTGATGTTGTTCTGCTGCAGGTAGTCCCTAGTTATTCTGGCTGTATGCGCACGCGCGTTATCTTGCTGGAACGTCTTGTGTGGATGTTGGTTGAAATGCTGTACAACATGAGGCCCCAGGACTTGATCAATGTAGCGGGCAGCTGTTACACCATTTCCTCTGCCTGGACCAAGATTCTGGAAGACAACGGGGCCAAGTTTCGAATACAGGCAAATACCACCCCACACCATGATGCTCGGCCCGCCCCATGGATCAGTTTCCATAACACAGTTGTCATTGTAACGCTCACCCTTTCTTCGCCAAACTCTTGCTCGACCATCGTGTGTGGAAATGCAATATCGACTTTCATCGGAGAAGATGACATTCCTCCATTGTCAATTACGCCAGTTTTGCCGCTGTAAAGCCCACTGTAGACGTGCCCGACGGTGTCTTTGTGTAAGGACAGGACCTTTGTATGGACGGCGACATCTGAGGTTATTTGCTGTTAACCGACGACGTACACTTATGGGTCGCTGATGTGTTCCAATGGTATTGCGTGCTGTTTCTGATGCCCTTGTGAATCGGTCATTCAAATGCTGGCGCACTATGTACCTGTTCTGTCTTTGCGTTGTAACTTGTGGTCTACCGCTACGTGGGCGATCGTCTGTGCTGTTAGTTGCATTGAAACGTTGGCGTAAACGTTCAATTGTGCGTATACTGCAGTTGAAGTCGTCTGCTATCACTCTGGCAGCTTGCCCAGCATGCAATCTTCCTATGGCTTGGTCCCTCTGTTGTCGATTCAAACGTGGCATAGCTCTGCTTTCAAAATTTATACTGATAATCATTTAAATGTTCGCGGTATTTATACCCCTAATGAAGCGTGAAAAGCATGAGCATTAACAATTTTTCAATTTAATGCTGGAAAGTGTGTACCACGGGAGGCGAAAGATTCAATGACAATTGAACGTGTTGCTAAAATCAGTGAAGCGTAACTTACCTTTAAATGATTGTAGAGTTCACGTTTCGTGCTCATGCATATTTAGCACAGATTATAATATTTACAAATAATATTTCATATTGTCAAATATTTCTTTAAGAAATGCGACGTTTCTTTTGCGGTTCAGTATATATTGAAAATGTGTGTTTATGTATTTGTGATTTCAATCTATTCCGACCAGAAGATTCATTCATCATTACTGTATGTTTAAATTGCATTTTAACTTGTTGTACATCATTCTTTTACCTTATTTTTTAGTCATGATTTCATTTCACATGTTTACCTTCATTTTGCATTACTTCTGGTCGCGGGAAATACATGTCATACCTAGAATGTGTCTTTATTTCGCGGTTTATAACGTCACGTTGGGTCGTGCTACGTCACTTTGGGTTAACGTTTAGTTTTAGAAGTCAGTTGGGATTTTTAGATGATAGTGGACGGACGTGAATTATTTTTAAGGAGTTATTTTGAATAGTCAGCCCAGACTTGTGAATTTATTGTACTCAATTTGTAGTCGCTACCAGACTATTTGTGAGATGTCCAGGTAATTTAATTGAAATTTGTGATAATTTATTTATTATTTAGGAAATTTCGTATTTAAACTTCAACTTTATCTGAAATTTGGGGAATCCTTTGAATCTAGCAAGCGACGTTATGTGACCATATTTTGACACATAAATTGTTGTTTATTTATTTACCATTATTATTAAACTTTGGAATATCAGAATATAGTTTTTGAAAACTTTATTATCTTTGATGTTGGTGTATAAGCCCGCGACCAGGCTTATACATTACAAATACCAATTTGGTAATTAATAATTATTTTATCCTATCTTACAGTATCTTTGTACACTCCGTTTTGCCCAAATTCTCTTTACACGACATGATCAATTCCCGAGATACCTCATGTACACATATGACGTCATCGGTGGTAGATTTTAATCAAAATGACAGATGCAGCATAACAAAATAAAAACACTTTATTTTTGATAATGTTTACACGCTTCTATTCATTTTCTAGAGTAAAATTACATCTCTAAATACCAATATTACAAAAACTTGTGTTCTAAAATTGATGTCATATCGCTCACTTAACGTCATAATGTAGCACTGATATAGTCAAGGTAGAATATTTCATATGCTTCCTTATTACCCCTGCGTTTTTCTGATATTCTGCCCAATACTTAATTTTTCCCCTGTATAAGAAAAACAATATATTTTTAGCACCATCGAAACAATAAAAAAAGATGTTTATCTCTTACGTTTTCAGAAGTAGCTGAAGTATTTTGGATGTATTGATACTTACTTGGAAGCCATTTTTTAAATGCGGTTGTTGAAGACTTAAAGGCATGTTTATGTATATACCCTTTACCACCCTAGTTAAAATGGCGTACTATAGTTGACAATAGTAAATTCTCTAACACTATGATTTACTATCAAACTTTGAACTAAATTTCGGTTCAAGGTTTATAGCCTTAAATCTTTTTAAATTATTTAAAAATTATATATTCATTAGCAAAATATGAGATATACAAGGAATACTTTTTAATAGCAGAATATTAAAGTTGAGAATTGAAAAAAAAAATGAATTATATATATCCCTCTAAAATTCATTGCAAGAATACTTTGATTTAATGAAATGAAATCTTTGACTTACTATATATAATTACATTAAACTATGGTTTACTATAGTAAACTATAGTTGCATATAACTATAGTAAACCATAGTTAAAGTTATCTAAAATAACCTTTATTTAACTATAGTGAACAATTCTTAAACTATAGTAACCTATACTTAACTATAGCAAATTTTTATTAGAGAATTTCGCAATTGTATATTTACTCTAAAACTACATCGTCTTGTTACTATTTTATTCATTGAATGTCACAAACATCAAGTTTGTTGAAAAAAAGAAAAGAAACTCCTTGGTGTTTTTTTTCAATAAAATGTGATATGTTTTGTAGGATGCAGAAATGGATTTTATGGAACAGACTGTACACAGAAATGTGGATTCTGTAAAAATGGCACGTTTTGTAACACGACAGTGAAAGTTGTCCAGTTGGATGTCGGGGTAATTGGAGTAACTCAAAATGTCTGGGTTAATAAAGTTCATTTATATCTTTAAATGCATGAAGGGTATTGAAATAACGAACATTATTCAATATCAAAGTCCATAAAGCAATACAAATTAGAAGTAGAGCAAACACGGACTTCCAAAACATCAGAGGTGGGATCAGGTGCCATGGAGGAGTAAGCATCACCTGTCAACCTTATGTAACAGGCACTCGTGTACATGTTTTCTATTTATTATTTACCTAAAAAAAGCATAAAGGTTTCTTAATTTTTCATTCTTACAAGTACAATTAGAATTAGTTTACACCTATGTTTTAAAGCTAATAACAAAATGTCATAAATCTCTGAGGATGAGTATTTAATGACAAAATTTTAATATAGGAGTTTCAATTAATTTAAAAAATATACAATAGGTTATTCCTTATACCCTATCCTCAAAACCGCGAAAGTCAAACAACATTTACATTTTCAGTACTGTATTCAATATTCATTTTCAGAGTGTAAAAACGGATTTTACGGTGAAGCCTGTGAATTCAACTGTGGCAAATGTAGCACAGGGACCTTCTGTAATAACGAAACAGGAATATGTCCAAAAGGGTGTGAAGATCATTGGAATGGTTTTCAGTGTCAAGGTAAAGGGAATCATTTTTAAAAGTTTTATATTCGTAATCTTTCGGCAATTAAATTTAATTCAACGCCTTTGTTTACTTTGCATTTTTCGCAGATGATATATTATTTTATTTAATAATGTTTGTCCAGGGTTTTCGATAAGCTACAAGTATCAGAGACATTTACCCTGACACAGTAACTTAGGTAACAAATCAAAATCTGAGTGTTTAAGAGTAAAACCTTTGCACATCAGTTAAAAAATCGAAAAAAATATTTTCCATCTCACAGATAATTTTATTGATCAAATCGCTCGTTTACATAATTCTCAATACTAAACGCTGAAATAGAGCCCAGTTGCTGGACTCGTCATGCTTGGTGAATTATACCTTTCTAATTTCACTTCTTGAATCGAGTTTCTATCACTCTGTTTTTACAAACTCGGAGATTATCAAAGAACTAGTAAGATTCTTTAAAACATTATGATATGTTTCCAGCCGAAAAAGGTTTATAACAATATAGTCTTTGTATGCAAAGCTTATTGTTATTGCTTTATTTTCATTGAAGCTAATTCCCGACGATTCTCGTTGATGCAATCTTAAAAGCTCAGATTTTTTGAAATAGGTTATTTTATATAGATCACTATTTGCTGTATTTACAAGAAATATTGAATTTTTATTAATTGTTGATGACGTCACAAACTATTCGGAATTTGTTATATTTCTTTCAGGTTAAGAAAAAGAAAATGAGCAAATTTCCTCAATTTTTACTATAAAATGTATAGATCACAGGCCTGATCCAGAACAGTATTTACATAGTACATCACTATTATCATGCTAGGAATTATATCAAAATATTAAACAATAGCAGACCCGCGCTCGTTGACTTTCACTCAAAATTTCGACGTGAATACACCTTTTTTCTGTAGAAATCGTGTAACTTTTAAATTAACGTCATTTTTCTGACGTCATATAAAACATTTGTTTTCATGGCTAATTAAAATAGTCAGTGCTTTGAAGTCTACAGCAGATAATTTCCTGTTTTATGGCATGATTATATATTTCTCCGTCAAAAGTTGTGTTTTGCGGCAAATATTCGTCATTACCGAATAAAATCCTTCAAACACATTCTTTGTATAGGCATGTCATATAAGGGAATTAATGTTTGTGCAAATCTACTGCCTTTTCCCGGATTATCCGTGTTTGTTTTTTTTTTCAAATTAACTTTGCAGTAAAAAATTTAGCGTACTTTTTGTGTAAGGATTCCATATGGTGAACTTATTTGTGCTTGTGTATATTCATTTGAGAGTGAATATTAAAATGCAGAGCCTGGTTATACATGTTACTAGTGAGTATTCGCTCACAGATATATTTTTATTTCATTCATTTAATGCCACAAATAGCAGGAATTAAATTGATATAATCAAAAGATTCCTTTAAATAACTGTAGAAGTTCGCGTGGTACTTATTTACGCTATTTACGCGGTCATAAATTATCCTTCGAAATTTGTCCAAAAGTAATTAATATAAATTAAAGGCATATGGTGACAATCTAGAGAATCCGCGTAATTTTCTAGCAGCGGATTGCACAGAAATTGAAATTTCTCGGAATTATGACCCCGTACGTCTAAAGTATTGGTTTCTAAAAAAAATCAAATTTATTTTGAAGAATGCAAAAATGGATTTTATGGAACAGACTGTACGAAGAAATGTGGATTTTGTAAAATCGGTACGTTCTGTAACAAGACGAGTGGAGTCTGTCCAGAGGGATGTCGGGGTAATTGGAATAACTCAAAGTGTTTGGGTAATCACAGCTCGTATATTTACAAATAAATGAATGTAGCACCATTTATGAAAATACATGTAAGTTGTATGTTATAGGCACTCATATATTTCTTATTAAAATTAAAATGTTAATTATGTGATAGACTACATGTAAGTTCATTCGTTTTTTTTTATCTTGTCACATACAAATACAATAAAGTTTATATTGAAGCCATTATATAAAGAAACACAAATTGTCATAAATTTATTATGCTGTTTTGTTAATGACAAAAAAACATCTAAACATCTAAAAACACAAAATATTCAATGTGAAAATGTATCTATAATATGTAAATGTAAGTCATTTATGTCCTGCTATCAAAACTGTCAAATTAAAACTTACAAACAGTATTCATATTCATTGCCGTATTTCATAGTGTGCAAAAACAGATTTTTCGGTGAAGCCTGTGAATTCAGCTGTGGTAAATGTAGCACGGGGACCTTCTGTAATAACATAACAGAACTGTGTCCAAAGGGTTCTCAGTGTCAAGGTAAAGGAAATTATAGTTTTTATTTCCTAATCTTTTAAAAATTCAATTTCACCTAATTGTTCACTCTGTATATTTCTGTGTTAATGCGTTATATCATATAATGATGGAATAATGCATATTTTTTGTTACAGATGGTGGCATTTCAAATTCTTCAACTGGAATTATATACATTGTTTCAACACTTGCTGTTGTAACCCTTATATATGCAGTGGTAAAGCTTGTATACAAGAAAATTAAACAGAGAAACCAGGATACAGGAAAGCTCACAGCAGAAATTATGCCTGGAAAGATTTATGATCAAAAACATGCAGCTGAAACGACCGTCAATCAAACCTATCAAAAGATAAATCACCAATCAGACAGTTCTCATTATCAAGAAATGCACCTCTACATCAATGAAGAACTCTCTGGAGACAAATAGTTCAGTGAACTCATCAAGACGTTACTTTAGCTTGTTATCATCTGTGTTTATTAGAAATTAAGATCGACAATCAATTGTTTTCTGTAACCTGTATTTCCATATTCAATAAGATATGAAAATCTATTTCATTTGTTTTCTTGAATTCTCTTTTTAGGTCACCTGAGTAAACTCAAGTGACCTATTGCTATCCGTTTTCGTCCGTCGTCGTGCGTCGTGCGTTAACATTTGAACATTTGCAGCTTCTTCCCTGCAACTACTGAACCAATTTAAACCAAATTTGGCACAAAGAATCTATGTGTAAAGTGGAACAAAAATTGTGAATTTCATTATCATTGTTCCTCTGGGGCCCGAGGGGTGGGGCCAAAACCACTAAAATTGATGCAATCTTTAAAAATCTTCTACTTTACTCCTGGACATCAAGCAGTCAAACTGTTTGCATAATTGTAATTAGCATGTAGTCCTCTATCAAGATTGTGAAATTCATGGCCCTGGTATCAGGGGTTCTAGTGCTAGGGTGGGGCTAAATAAGTATTAGTGAAAATGCATTATTTCTTTAAAAAATCTTCTCTGCTCCTGGGAATGAAATAAACCAACTAAGCACATAGTTTTAATGAGCATGAGCGCTTCTACCGAAATTGTGAATTTTATAGCCCTAGGGTCAGGGGTTCTGGTGTTAGGGCGGGGCTCTATTGATAATAAAGTAAAAATACATGAATTCTTTGAAAATCTTCTTCTATGCACCTGGGTATTACATTAATTTTGTAAAAAGACTAATGCCTCATAGTACATACCTAAAAAAAATCAACAGCCAAAATTCAAAATAAAGAAGTGTGACATCATAATTTATTTAAATATGTACTAAATCATATCAAATTTATGTTAAAACTTATAAAAATCAAAAAAATTCATTTGCCGAGAGAATACTAGTATTTGAAATCTTTATTGGATAAAACTAATAAATTGATGTTGATTCTGTCCACATCTTTCAGGAAAAGATCTCAAAATGTCTTGTTTTTTTTTTAAATATTTCTCAAAATCTAACATGTTTATATGCCATTTTTTCTTTAAAACTATTTAGAATTATATCTTAAATTAACAAAAACGCATACTTTATTATGGTTGACCAGATAAATTTAACAAAGCAGCCTTTAAAACAGATAAACCCCCATTACTGGAATATCTATTCCTTCAATCATTCTTAGCAAATTTATTTTTCTTTAAAATA
Organism: Saccostrea glomerata; assembly: GCA_003671525.1. Lineage (NCBI taxonomy): Eukaryota > Metazoa > Mollusca > Bivalvia > Ostreida > Ostreidae > Saccostrea > Saccostrea glomerata. The sequence goes on from PRKT01000144.1 coordinate 771,304, forward strand.
AATCAACATGCGAAGAATTTTTTTCTGAGAATTCGTGTCTTTTTTTTAACTCAGTGAATAGGTGTCGGTAAGCACTGATCATTTTTACCCCGTTTACCCCGTTTACACTACTCTACTATAACTACAAGTCAATTACCCGTGCGTGTAAATTGCCCTCATTATATGCAATTTCGTCCGATGATTTGACAAGCACTGAGGCGGTATGCCCCTTTTTATTTTTTAAATCTATTAATTTGCCAATACAGAGAGAAATGTCATACCTAACCTGTATCAACACGGGCAATAACTCAAACTCAGTGCATTTACTAGAAAGTTCCAAATGTAAACGCGGCGTGTAAAATTTAGGTGAGAAAAAACCAAACGTTGAGAAAATTAGTTACATTTTTTTTTTCATTTGGATTATACTTTAGGTTAAAAGGCATACACAACCTCTAAAATGTCTGTTATAATTGATTTAGAAATTATTCTCAGTGCAACTCTATTTGCATTTTTATTAAAATTGCTTCGGTGCGATTTTGTAATATCTTGCCACGTTGCGAGTATATTGGGGGTATTCTAACTGATCATATTATTTAAAACATAACCTGATATGAAAATCCTCAGTGATTTTTATTCTTAGCACCAGTGACAATACGCAAAAATTTGAAGCGTAAAAATTAATCAACAGCTTTTTGACCCAAATTCACAAAAATAAATCGACGAAAAAATTCAAGATTTACGGTACCTACCTTAAGACGTTTAGACTTTCTTTCACCTTCTCGCAAACATGCTTCACTGAGCTAAAAAAAAAGGTGATGTGATTGTTTTACTTAGCATTAAATTATTTCATGCAAACCTCAAAAAGAAACATAATCTGTTATAAGTGTCACCTTTTAAATGTATTTATCATTCAAAATAATTTTGTTTTATTTACTATAGGAAGATTACAGGAAATGCTACCAGCTACTTTCCTAATCCGTTTCAATGAATGGAACGTACGCCCACATGTGAAGTCCTACAAATTTTGAACACAATTTTCATTCATTAAAATTTTCCAATTAAATAACTTGTTATATTTCAGTTTTTATGAATCTTTGAAGTTATAATTGCTTGATTGTATATATGTACCTCTCGCTGAACAATATGTTTTTTTAATTCACCAAGAACCATTTTGAAATATCATCTAATCATCTACTGAGCGAACTTTTGACACACAAATGTAGAGATCCTATGAATATTTTATTTGATTTTGTAATCTTAACCCTGATTGTTATTTTTATTTTGTCAATGAAATAAAAAAAAAACTGTTGCGCTGGTGTACTTGTAAACACATTGGTGTCCTACACTCAAAACATTTGAAATTGACTCATTTGGTCAACAATTAGTTCATAAAACCTTTACATGTATCTAGTCTTAAGATAACCATACAAATATACATCTACAGTAATTGACCGTTTAAGAGTACATCACTCATGCATTAAAATCAAAAACATATTACTCAGTAATACATTTATATATGAAAAAATCATTTAAAGCTCTTGGTAGTCCTAAGATACCTGCATACTCTGTGTATGAAAATGTTTGGCTATTTGTATAAAATTCTAGATTTTATTTTTTAAAAATATAGGAGTGAGATAGAACCATTTATTTGCCACTAAAATAATGTAGACATATTCTATTCTGAATTTAGCATGCCTTTTGGTTTAGATATAATTTCGAAGTAAATGATTTCGTCTGGTTGAATTAGGTTCATACCGTCATTTAGCATTCATTAATAAAAATAGATTTTGACAAGATTTATATATTGTAGTTCACTTTATGTTCGTGACATCTTGTTTTTGGACTTAGCTGTTTGGTATTTATTAACGAAACAGATTTTTCACGAACGTAGTTTCTGTTGTATATTAACATTAATAATACAAATATACACGAGAATAAAATTTAAGAAAGCAGACAGACTCGAGTTATTACTTAAAGTATTGTTCTCGCGAATAAAAAGTGATATACTGTATAGAACGTATCTGACTATAATGTTAAGAGACTTATAATCTTGGAATTGTGTCCATATTAAATACATGGACTACATACGTTTTTTTTTATTTCAAGAGTTGTATCACATGAAATATAAATGTGATCTACTTTTAAAAAAAATATATTTCCTATTACAGTTTTGTTTTTATTATGTTTCGGTTTCCGAAGCACTTTCTTTCAGATTCTTTCGTGTATGTCCTTCTTAAATTATGAAAGACGAGAACAATATATACAGATATATCTGTAGATTGCGGAAGATTTTTACTTGGTTATGAGGTATTTTCAATATTTTTATTGTATAAAAATTAATCAATTTAATTTACAAACCACGTGTCAATATACAATTTAAAAAAATATCCTCCTCATTTTTTGGTTACGCATTTGATTATGGATCGTTCCCTGCATTGAACAAATTGAAAATGGATATAGCTTTACACGCATTTTATCTTGCATTTCTTTTTATTGTCGGAACAAAATGTTTGGGTAAAGTTATTTTAGTAAAACACTCAAATGAAATATCTGTAATTATTCTAGTTAAAGATATTCACTTTTGTATTTCACGTAAAACACTCAAATGAAATATCTGTAATTATTCTAGTTAAAGATATTCACTTTTGTATTTCACGCTTGAACTTATAGAGAGTTGTAAATTAATGTAATCAACTGAAATACAAAGAATAGTCCAAAACACATAAATACTAACAAAAAGAACACTTCTTAACACTTTTTTTCTTCTAATCGTTATCATCATAATGAATTGGGATTGATGAAAAAGCATCAAATTCTTTTTTGTAATGAAGTGCATTGCCAAAAAAAAAAATAAAGTCGTTGCAGAAAATCTTAGTCAACAAAACTCTTATTCCGGTCTGGCATCACAGAGTCACTCTTATAAAACTTACTTGGCAGACAAATCAGTCGATGGCTATCAGGAAGAGGAGCGCGGGGAAAGCACGTGCAGCATAACTCTGGCTAAAGAACACTTCAAAGAGGCTTGAATGAAATTACCGTTAAAACTTATGTCTAATGTAGCTTATTTTGAAATCTTTTTTCGAAACTCAAGTAATGAGCCTTTTTTCCCTTTCCCTATTCAAAGTGTTATTTTAATTAATTGTTGTTCTTTAATTGATTTTAAGTATTCGGTTTTGGAGAAATTATTGGTTGAATGGAAAAATTAACAACACTTCCGTTGGTAATAATTATAATAATTGAACCATTTTTCAGAAAACATCATTTTTATATCAAAACCTGATGCCATAGAAATATTAATTTTTGTTAAAAGCATAACGTGCATATTTCAAAATCAATTTGATACTGAAAAAAAAAATGAGGAACGAAAAAATTAATGCACGAAAATGTTCCACCCTTTATAACCCGTTACTAAAGTTTTGGGAAAAAACGAACACCATTTATGTTAACTTTCTATCAAAGAACTGAATAAAAACAATGTTACAAGGATATTATTTAATTATATATTTTAACATCTCAGCTATAAACTGAAACACAGGATTCTCGATATATACGTTCAATGACTCTTCCTTTGTACCGCCGTATACTATAGAGATATGTGAAGTAAAAGTAATGGGTACGTTGAGTTGTGTAACATTCTGTTAACATATTTAACTTAAATATGTGAGTCATTTAAAGTCACCGAAAAATGTTTTCTTATGAAGACAAAGGCAAAGTAGACAGAATGTTTTGCCTAAAAATTTGTATCGTAAAGCAAAGAAAATATCTCATTTGCTTGCAATTAATCTGAATTTATTTTCAGGATGTCTCTCCGGACATTTCGTAGAAAACTGTACTTTATGTAACCCAAAATGTCGCAATAGACAATCCTTCAGGTGTAATGCTATAAGCAAAAAGAGTAGTTATGTCCTGCTCCCTACCGTCCCTGTTTAATGGTTGTTACATGCAGTGTCCTGCTACTGATCGTCCGATAATTAATGACTGTTACATGTTATGCGTTAGAATAAGAATTGTTATCAACAGAAGAAGACAAGGAAAAGAAGGATAAAGACAATTTATCATAAATGGAAAACCCACACAGTCATGATGAATTAACTGATACCCAAGAGTTGGACCATAACTATCATGAAATACACATGTAAGAACTTCAGTGAAGAATTCTGACTATAATGAAAGACACATCTATGAAAACACAGTAATAGTTGACAGAAACTAAAAGTAGAATACAAAAAAAAAATAAATTCATTTTATTATCAATACATAGATGATTACGATAACTCGATTCTTATATCCCCCTCTTGAAAAGTGGCAGGGTATATAGTCATCGGGATGTCCGTCCGTCCTTCCGTCTATATGTATGTTTGTTAGGCTTTGGGGTACCAATCTCTTATCTGCAAGTCCTCTTATACCAAGGAATGAAATTTGATGAGACCGATCAGCAGAATCTTTGTTAGGCCAAAATGAAAAATACCTTTTTTCCCTAACGCAATCGACCCAATTAACATGCGCCTACTGATTTTTTTTTTTTTGCTTAGATATATTAAATATTTTTTTAATGTTTACGAACTTTTACAAAAAACAATTTCATCCAAATCCGTTTATTTTTTAATCAGAACGGCTAATTTTGTTCTGCTGTGATTTTCAAGCATTTGTTGGAAACAAAACAGCGCTTACAATATGCGATCAGAGAGTAATTTGTGTTATAAAACAAAGACGACATATCACCGTTATACCGTTAGCTTATTGGAGCCCTACACTCTTGGACCATTTCGTAAATAAAATATATCATCTCTAATTTAAGAGTTAAAAGTGTTTCGGTGGATTTTATAAACTTGTTCCCACTTTTATTTTTTCAAAATGTTCAAAACCCTAACATCAATGTACTAGTTGCTTACAATTTTACCTTCAATTTGCAATACTACCTGTCAAGGCCAAGAAAATTGTAATCGAATGTGTAATTTTATCAGAAAAAGTTTAATGGTAAAAGTAAGCCTATGTGATATTGCTATTTTTTGTCATTTTGATCTTCCACTTAAAATTCACCTGGCTTGATATATTTTTCTAAAGTTTATTTTAAACTTTCAGCACCAAAGTAACATATTATGAAATTTGATTTCACCTGTAAACCTTAAATGAATGCGGTTTGTCTATATTTGTTTTGTTTTTTTCATTGAAATATAACTAATATTTTCCAAATCTATTTCATTTTCCAGTTCTTCGGAGAAAAAATTCTAAGAACCATCCACTTTTCTAAACTCGTGACATGATATTAAATCTTTCTCAAAGAAAAAAATTGTTTGTATCATCTGTCGTTAAATAGTGTTAACTCTTTAAGGAACGGTTGTCTTGCTGTGAATTCGTTTGAATGGAGAATAAAGCAGTATCTAACGTTGTGAACTTTTTATTCTAGGGTGCCTTAACATTTTTTGATATTGTGAAGTGCTTTAATAATATAAATTGAGATAAAATTAGTTTTATTGCTACTTTTTTATCTTATATACTTATTAAATTACACTGTTAAAATATTTTAATATAAGACCAGTGTATAGCATAAACTTGCACGGGGACTTCGAAATTTTGACTAGTATACATTGAATCCATTCTGACAAAGTGTCAACGTCTTCCTTTTCATATCTTGACCATCGTCTGGGGTAATCTTCAACAGAATCAATAATATTCATGAAATTCCGACGCCAATTGAAGGGTCTCGGGATTCCTAATATATAGGATCCTTTAAAATAAGTGATCTTAGGTCTTCATTATTAACTATATTTACGTCACCTGTAATAACGTGTCAAGAAGGACTATAGTTATAGGGCGAAGAAGAACAAAAACACGATCGAGCATTATGTATCAGACACTTGATATCCAGACCATGTACACTTTTTTGTAATTTAAAAGTTTGGAAGCAATGGTCGATGTTCAATTGTAGGAAATACAGGATCTATTTTATTAACTTGAAATATGATGTGATACAAGACTGGACCCTTTTGTGATTATGAATATTAATTAACGTTAATAACTTTATTGGCATATACAAGTTCAGGTAAAGACGGATTATTATAGCAGCATTTGTTTGCGGTTTAAAAAAAAACCCTTAAATTTCTAATATCCACTATCACAGATATCAGTCTATATACTGGTGACGAAGAATCAAAAATGGGACTTTTCTTGTTTTTTTTTAAGAAACTATTTAAAAGTTTCAAAGGTACCGATTAAAGTTTGGTGAGAATATGATAAAAACCTTACTGTTGATTTACATAAGGTAATAATGAATAAAAAAAAACATCGTGTATTACAGGTTTATTGTCATACTGATGGACATGGCTACGCTAACGTCTCTGTGTATGATTAAAAAGTCCCATCAAATTTACAATATCACATTGTGGACTGGAAAGATTTCCAACACTATCGACATTGCCATTACATCCATTGGGAAAGGCAGAATTCTTATGTTTACGGTAAGGTGTACTCATTGAGGGACTGTTTGAGTGGTGATAAATCTTTTCGAAAATTCTAACTAAGCCTTGCATTGACAAAATAGCATGATCAGGAAAATTAAAATGTTTGAATAAAAGCTGCTGACCCCATGATTTATTTGAAATCGATGACCTGATATTCTTTTTAATAAGAGAACCTTTGGTTTCAGCAACATAACAAGTCCACGCAGAGTACATTCTATTCCAAAGACAACATCAGAAGAGACTCAATTCAGATTTTCACAGGTACTGGTAAAGAAACTGTGACCAGTAAGAATACTGGTGAAAAAAGTGTTGGTTATTAAAATGTCCCAAGTTTTATATTTTTTTCACAGAACATTTTGAAATATTTAGAAGACATGAGTTCAGAAAAAGAATTATCAAATAAATCTGTAATGGAAACTATACATTTTTTTACTTTTATTATTTGATGTGTAGAAGATTAAGAAGGCACTTCATTTTTGGAAGTATTTTATGGAAAAAGCAACGCCAGTATAGTATAGTATTAGCGAAGCAGATTTCAGCACACATGCATATTCAGTTTTTCTAGATATTTCACATCTATGTTTTGTTTTACAAATTGGTCCACATCAAATACCAATACTGGGTTTGAAAATTCTTAGATTTGATCTAAAACCTTTAAAAAAGCAGTCATATAATTATAGTCTATAATTATGAAGCAATCAGAGTCCTGCAAATGTGCATGCAAAAAAGTTTGAGAGATCCCCTATGTTAAATATTATAATACCTGTACTTATTTAAAATTCCATTGACTTATTAATAAGCAGAAAATTACACCTATAACAAGTTGAAGTCAATCAAATCGCAGAACATATATGCAAGATTTCAACACAATTGGATGAGCAGTTTCAGAGAAAAATAAAGGATGAAAAGTACCTAAAGGAAATACGAAAAAATGTAATTGTGTATAGATAATCTTAGATTGTAAAGATAAAAATATAGCCAAAACAGTTTAATTTCTTTTTTATCATTTTTTTCCTTTTCTGTAGAAAAACTTCAATCGAACATACTGGTAGAATTACTGAATATAGGGATATCATTTTTATTTAGACAAAACGCAAGACTTGTATTGCAACCATTTCGTGTGCCTTTTCAAAGGCGATTTTTAACTTCCATTGATTAAAGAACCATGTTTTACATTTTTAGGGAAGGATCACGTATCAAATGGTTAATTTGAAACATAATTAAATTTAAAAAGAAAAATACGTAGAAAACATGTCAATTAGGGAAGTTGGTGTTTTTTAGGAATAACTATGATCTTTGTTGAAAAATAATGCAGTATTTACTTAACATGAACATCGTAAACAATAAAGCACATAACGTTTCCCTGATAGGTCATCAAAATCATTATTAAAACTTAATTCTAATGATTCAGGTCAAGGAAAGGTTAAAAATATTTTCCTTTATTTAATTTTTGTTTAGATTCTTTACAAATTTCTGAAAGCTTTCCATTAAGATATACTTAATTGTGTATAAAAATTGGGAAAATAGAATTCAATAATGCATTATATATAGATCATTGAAACTTAAGAAAGCGTGTATGATCTCTTCCTCATGAGCATATGATACATCTTTAGGGAAATATATACCTCTTGCCATTGCAATTAATACTATTTGCACAAGAAATTTATGGTTTTATATATGTTTTATCCATCATTTTAAATTCCTTTGATATAATCCAACGTTTGAAACAAACCACTGTGGATTTTAGGAAAAGAAACTGGAGAAGAGATGGTGGAATTCTTTATGTCAACTTATCTTGCAGTTCTTTTTCCCGTTCCATTTGTGTGCTTTGGTAATTTGTGTATATTTTTTTTAAATAGCAGCGTTAAATGTAATTGTAACAAAAGTTTTGTGCACCCATTACTCTTTTTTTATTTATAAGAGTAAAATCATAGTCCCCCGCCTTAAAAAAACAAACACGGTATTTATAGCTTTTTTCTGTTCATAGAAAACCTGACTCAGCTATCTGAGTATTCGGGTATACCTACACAGAGTGAATCATACCGGTACCCCGAATCATATTTAGCTGATAAAGCAGTCGATGGACATCTTGAGGAAGATTATGGCGATAACACGTGTAGCATTACCCTTGCTAATCCTCATATTCACACGGCTTGGTGGAAATTTCCTTTAAATCGCATGGCCAACGTTGCCTATTTAAGAATTTTTTTTCGAAGAGCAAGTAAGTATTTTCTTCATTTAAACTAAATGTTAAGTAATGATTAAAGGTTAAAGAAAAACGTTAAGATTCTTATCGTTAAGTTTACAACGTAAAATTTTGGCGAATTTTAAATTTTATGTCAAATTGTAATTAAATTCTAAATAATATGTAAATATTTCCAATAGTCTCTTGGTTATTGTTTTCTTTGCTATATTCTTATTAATGATGTTATTGCATTTTGTGACATTTTAAACTTAGCAAAGTACAAAAACATGTATTGCAGCTGTGAATCGACACACAGGAATGTCTGTATTTGTTTTCAATGACTCATCCTATACCCCGCCGACTACCTCTGGGGATATAGTCTACACTCATGATCCATCTACTTGTCTTCTCCAAGAGATGAATATTACTGTGAATAGGGTAACACAAGGAATAGCTTTGTACAATTCAAAGAAACCTCCAGTTAGCACAATTTGTAAAGGCTATGAACCATCATTTGCTACCATTGAAATATGTGAAGTATTCGTGGTGGGTATGTAATCACCCTACGTACAAACATCTTTTTTACTTAATCACGAAATATAAAGCTAATTTTATTGAAAGATAAAATACTAAATATATTCAGGTTGCCCGTTCCAGAATTATGGGGGAAACTGTTCACTTTGCAGTGTAAGATGTCGCGATCAACTCTGTGACGCATTCAATGGTTCGTGCAAGTATGGATGCAATAACACCTTTATGACATCTTTGGACTGCTGTATGTAGTATTTATGACTTTTTTTTTAATTGTATAATAAAGCAGTAATTAAAATAGTATAAAAATATTATACTTGTCTGGTTAAACACGTTCCTTAGCTTCATGGTACACCAGGATAATTTTTTTTCTCTAATTTACTTTGGATAAATGACTGTGCAACAAACATTAAGAGAAACTACTTTTATATTTTTTATCATTAAAAAAGTAAGCAGTGGATGAGAATATTTTATTTAAAGAAACGGTTGGTATAACCGTTATTAAAATTGATTATTTTAATTCCCATAGCATGCATAAAGGGATATTATGGAACCTATTGTGAGAAAACATGTGGAAAATGTCTTGCAGGGATTTATTGTGATCAATATACAGGGATTTGTCCAAGTAGATGCTTAGATAATTGGCAAGGCTCTAGATGTGATGGTAAATATAAAGAATGAAGTATAATTTTATTCTCATGCGTCATAAAATCTCAATAAAGAAATTAAGGAAATTTCTTCGTAATTTTGAATTTAAGTTTTAAAATATTTAAGTTTTTTAAGTTAAGTTTAAGTTTTTTAATTTAAGTTTTAAAATATTTTTTTTCAAGAATAAAACTCTTTAAACTAAATATTATCAATAAAAGTACTGCACATTTTTACTCTATGTCTAAAGGGCAAGAATAAATCAGCTTATTTTTAAAACAAAGATATGATGAATTTTTTTTATGATGAAATATTTAGAATGTAAAGACTATAAATATGGTCCAAACTGTGTATTTGATTGTGGCCACTGCAAAAATAACACGCCCTGCTCAAAGATTGATGGAACATGCAAAAGTGGTTGTGAAACTGAATGGAGTGGATCCTTTTGCCACAAAGGTAACTTAATTCAGCTCAAATCATTCCGAAAAAAAATATGCAACTAATGTAAAAATATGACTGAAGATATTTTTATCTTTGATATATCAAGCAGAGCTACACTTATAGGGTGTATATATAGAATATTCCAAGCTTTGAAGTTGGGTATGGTTTTTATACAACACCTTGTGTTTTTCTATCACCAAAACTTGGGGAGGGCATGAAAAAAACACACAAGGAGTTGGATAAAAGTCATACCCAAAAACAAATCATGGGTTATTATTTGTATTCCATGTTTAATGCGTCACAACATTTTTTTACACTGATTTTATACAGAAAGCTACTTTATTTTACTTCATCCGGGTAAAGCAAAATTCAATGTTACGTCTTGAATGCACGTATCTATGGAATATTAAACAAATATCCAATGAGTCATATCCACAGGATAAAGGGGGGGCATGGGATAAAAGAATATACTGAATGGAAAATATATTATAATATTAAAGATCGACGTATATCCAAAACAAATCGTTTAATTATTGACCCACTTATTTCGACTGATGTTTAAAAAACTGAGATCAATGTAAACTAATTTATTTTGAAATGTAATGTTCGTGAAATATATAATAATTATATCTTAGATGTATTTCATTGTATTTTAGTATCATCTGCAAATGAGCATACAGGTAAGTAAGAGCTGCTGTGTCTCGATGATGTAAATTAATATGAAAGTAATCATCAATTTTTGATATTTTACATGTAGTCTGGTCTTGATTTTTAAAAAGAAGGCTAGAAATAAGTTCTAACGGCAAATAATTATTATTTGGTCCAGCATAGTATTTTAACCTATTTCGAGTATGCTGAATCCGACAAAATATGCTGACCTTCATGAAAATGGCGTTAAGTAGGTCAAAATTGCTATTCAAAATGGCGGACACCAAATTTTTCCATATTCTCTGTTGAAGATGTTCAATCGAGAAAAGGATGCCGGATGACCATGCATATACTAATTTTATATAACAACATTACTAGCAGCTAGAAATGAAGCACTTCAGTTAACAAATTCAGCAGTCTCTTCCAACAATTCGAATTTTCTCTGTTTTTTTTTTAAAATCTTTTATATCTTTGCTATACTTTGTTAAGGATTTTTCGATGCATACATGTTCATACATGTTAGATTGTAATAAATAATGATGATAAATATATCAGATTACATATATATGGTTATTTAAGCACACTTTTCCCGCTTTAACGGCATATTTTTGGAGAAATTTGGTATCCGCCATATTGAGTCGCCATTTTGACCTTTTTAACGCAATTTTCATGAAGGCCAGCATAATTTATCGGATTCAGCATACTCGAAATAGGTTACAAAACTAACTTGGACCAAATAATGATTATTTTCCATTAGAAGCTTTTTTTATTGTAAATCAGAACAGACTTATGTACATGCAACAAATAAAAGTAGTGGTATTCAATTTCTGTATTTATTCAAAGATTTATCATCTTATTTAATTGTATTAATCAGTTCCCCCAAAAGATGGTCTTGTCTGTATATCTTTAAGGCGCTTGGGCAAAAGTTTTTTAATTATTCATTTAGAATTCAATGAAAAAGCTTTTTAATAACATCACGGCAAAAATCTGTGTAGTAAACAGAGGACTAGATCAATTATTGTTCATGTTTATATTTTGTCAGTTGTGATCAATTTGATAACATTGCACACAACATCAGGAAAGAAGCCCGTTTAGGACCTATCGAAGAATATTTTTGAGTCCAATATACCGAATTGTCGAATTTGTTATAACGAATTAAATTCTTTGAATTTGTTTTAACGATTTAAATCTGTATGTGTGTGTATTTTTAGGTCACCTGAGTAAACATGAGTCAACATTTTCAGCTTCTTCTCTGCAACCACTGAACCAATTTCAACCAAATTTGGCACAAAGCATCTATGGGTAAAGGGAAACAAAAATTGTGAATTTCATGGTCCCTGCCCCCCTGGGGCCTGGGGGTGGGGCAAAAACACTAAAATTAATGCAATCTTTAAAAATCTTCTTCTTTACTCCTGGACATCAAGCAGTTAAACTGTTTGCATGATTGTAATCAGCATTGAGTTCTCTACCAAAATTGTGAAATTTATGGCCCCATGGTCAGGGGTTCTAGTGCTAGGGTGGGGCTAAATAAGTATATAGTGAAACTGCATTATTTCTTTGAAAATCTTCTTCTCTGCTCCTGGGTATCAAATAAACTAACTAAGTGCATAGTTATGATGAGCAAGAGTGCCTCTACCAAAATTGTGAAATTTATGGCCCCGGGGTCAGGGGTTCTAGTGCTAGGGTGGGGCTAAATAAGTATATAGTGAAAATGCATTATTTCTTTGAAAATCTTCTTCTCTGCTCCTGGGTATTAAATAAACTAACTTAGTGCATAGTTATGATGAACAAGAGTGCTTCTACCAAAATTTTGATTTTATGGCCCTAGGGTCAGGGGTTCTAGTGTTAGGGCGGGGCTCTATAGATTATATAGTGAAAATTCATGAATTCTTTGAAAATCTTCTTCTCTGCTCCTGGGTATTAAATAAACTAACTTAGTGCATAGTTATGATGTGCAAGAGTGCCTCTACCAAAAATGTGAAATTTATGGCCCCAGGGTCAGGGGTTCTAGTGTTAGGGTGGGGCTCTATTGGTGATATAATGGAAATACATGAATTCTTTGAAAAAAATTCTTTTCTGCTCTTATTAATTAAATAAACTAAGTACATAGTTATGGTGAGCAAGAATACCTCTTCCAAAATTTTGATTTTATGGCCCTGGGGTCAGGGGTTCTAGTGATAGGGTGGGGCTCTATTGATTATATAGTGAAAATACATTAAATCTTCGAAAATTTTCTTCTCTGCTCTTGGGTATTAAGCAGATGAACTACCTATGTAGTTATGATGAGCAAGGACCATAATCTTCCAGAATTGTGAATTTCAAGGCCTCAGGGTCAGGGGTACCATAGGGGGGGATGTACTTATATACTGAAACTGGATGAATTGTTTGAGATCTGCTCCTTGGTATTAATCAAATATTTTTTGAAAAGCAAGGGTGCCTTTGTGCAATGTGAATGTGTGGATCTAGGCCTAAGGGTCAGGGATTCATGTGTGATAGGGGCATTACTGATTATTGCTGAATATTACTGATTACTTGAAATGCATTTTTTTGTTCCCCCACCCTGTCTATGGGTATTAAGTAAACAAACTAAGCAACTGCTAAGTGTATTGTTATGATGATCAAATGGTGCCACTTTCAAAATTGTGAATGCCATAGCATCTTGCTTAAAACATGAATCAAATTAAATCACTGGAAAGTTGTTGCATAATGCTCAGGTGACCTATAAGGCCCATGGGCCTCTTGTTTATGATTAGATCAGTTTTAGTTTGCCACGAAAATATTCATAGAATAACATTAACTGGAGCACTTTTAATCTTTTTTATACTTTTTATTCAACAGATAATTGGCTTTTGAAAACACCAACAGTCATTATCCTTGTTGGTTCAACGCTTTTTGTCACCCTTGTTACCATAGGTGTCACAGTTCTTTGCAAGAAAATAAAACAAAAAAGCGAAAGAAAACACGAAGAAGATAGTTGCACAGTACCATTCTCAAATACCGAAACAATACAAAGCAGGTGTGTGCAAAATGATGGTACAAGTCACAATCAATACTATAATGTCAGTTATTGTAGTTCAAAGGGTAATATAAATGACGGCACGTTCGTCCTTGAAAATATGTAATTTGAAACTCAGATGTATATTTGATAATATAGGAAGGATATTTAAAATCACGACTCAGAGTCATTAAAAACATTAACGTTACTTAACTCCATTAGATAATACTTTAGCAAAAGATTGAAAGGGTTTTAATTTGTATCATATAATAATTATACAATAATATGTTTATGTGTCCTGAGTAACGTAAATGAAACTTTGACTCGCATTGTTATTACATTTGACAGACAATATTACGTATTTTTTTAAAGGTATTAAAGAGTAGATTTATATATACTGGAATTAACGTTTCAAAACAAATGCAATGTGTTAAATTCATGGTCCAGCGATTAACTATTTAATCGAACTTCTGATCGTTTATCAAATTCTTAAAAACATATATATTTATCTCTGCTTCATGCATTTTTATCTCCCTAGAGCTTAAAGCTAAGTGACTAAGGAATAGATAGGAAAAAAAATATCTGTTGTTCAAGAAAGGCAATATATGGAATAAAGTGAGCATTTTTGGCTTCTGAGTTTCTTGTTTTATTTGCTGGGGATCCGGGTGAGAATAGGTCCTCAGTACCCCTTTACTTGTCGTAAAAGGCGACTTAATGGAGCGGTCTTTCGGATGAGACCGTTTAAACCGAGGTCCCGTGTTACAGCAGGTGTGGCACGACAAAGATCCCTCCCTGCTCAAAGGCCGTAAGTGCCGAGCATAGGCCTAAATTTGCAGCCCTTCACCGGCGATGGTGACGTCTTCATATCAGTGAAATATTCTGGAGAGGGACGTAAAGCAGTATTCAATCAATCATATATTTATTATGATACTCTCTTCATTAAAAATGGAGACGAAAGAAGATGGCGAATACTTCTTTTTCTCTTTTGAGGCATGCATGGGGTAATCGTAATCGACTAATCGTAATTGATTGAAATGATAACTTTTTTCAAGTAATCTACAATAATCTGTAATAAAATAGATTTAATCTATTATAGCTCAAATTTCCAAAGGAATTCTAAATACTTTTTTGATTTCTTTCAAATTCTTTATACATGTACACACACATTTTCTTTAATTTATATACGAATATTTTGGAGAAGCATTTCCAGTCAGTCAAACATAACACCAGTGATATGTGTTGTTTTCCTAACTTTTATAATCATAATTTGAATACTGTTCACAATGAAATTTGCATTTTAGACAGATATGTCTAGTCTTTTTCATATGTAAGTATATTGAGATAACAAACAGTGCTCAATATCAAAGTCAATAAAACTATACAGATTAGGAGCGGAGTAAACACGGACCCCCGACACATCAGAGGTGGGATCAGGTGCCATGGAGGAGTGAGCATCCCCTGCTGACCGGTCACACCCGCAGTGTGCTCATTGTCATGATCGTGAAATAACGGAAAAATCCGTCACCCATTCAGTGTATTTTCGATTTTGATAAAGTTTGCCTTCTCATAGAAAATAATATACAGTTAAATTATATTTGAGTGCTTCTAGATACTAGTAAATACAAATTATCTGAAATATAACCTTCATTGTTCTTGATAGGACCTAACTGAAATATAAGAGGAAAATATATACTTATCATATCTGCTTGTGTTTTAAATTTGGAAAATCATTTCCATGTTAAAATAACAAAAATAATCGTTTTTTCAACGAATATCTGTATTTTAAAAGAGAGGGGTATTAAGTGTCACTGTGTTTATCTAGGCTACTTGGCTACTTGGCTGGGATATCTCTGACTCCAGATAATGAAGGGTGAACTATAATCTTCATAGTATTTTATTAATAACTCCACTGTCAAATATGCAAACAATAAAATAGAATAATTGATAGCTCTCAAAACAAATACTTTAACAAGTTCATTGCTAAGAGCTCTAATTTTTTTTCCGAAAAATTACAAAAAACGGATTGTTTATATGCGTACTCTAACATGCAGACTGTTCAAATACTTGCAAATAACAGTAAAATATAAAATAATTTCTGCAACAGTCAAAAGTTATTAAATATAGAGGTTTTGAATCCAACCTGTGTAAATAAATTCAAACTTCAGAGGATATCATTATTACGAGGGTCATTCAAAAAGTTCGTAGACTTTTGTCCTAACTTTTTTATTTAACGTCATATTATATCCAAATTTGGTACAAATATTTTAACAACAGATTCAAATAATTTGAGTAAAAAAATGGAATGTATCCTCATATTTATTAAAATTACCAATGATTTAGAACAGCAAAGATGGGGTCACGGAGCACAGTCAAAATTGAGTAATTTTCTAATTTTTCACTTTATAGTATTTACAGCTAAACCTCTAATAAATGGAGCTGAAACGAAATAAAATTTATGTTTTTAGATAAAGTATTGCTGTATTAATTAAAATAAAATCATGTTATGCAATATCTCGTTCCATTTAAAAGATATCAACTTCTAAATACAAATGGACTTGATTAAAAAAGGAAGAAAAACATGAGGTTTGAGGACGTCACGGAGCAGCAAGTAGCAATAGAATTAGACTTAACATTCGGGAAACGTTTTCTACAAGCTTAAAAATTCTTTATAAATCAGGATCTGTATGGAAAAAAAACCTATGTATTTGTATTAAGTTGAAAATACAATTTTTGAGTGATAGCGAGTTTGAATCGGACGATGGATTGTCTGCAAAGAAACAGGTGAAAGTTAAAAATATTGTCAAAAGAGTTAGGAACGTCATTGAACGTGATGTGTGCTTCAATGTTGCAGAAATAATAAAATTGCATGGTAAATCAAAGAATTTAAAAACAATAACATTCTAATTCAAGCTATATTTGTACAATTGTTAGCAAACCAGGTGTTAAGTATTGCGGATATGTGTTTTGAATGGAGAAGACGCAACAAACCGTGTTTGAAATAACAAAAATGTGTATACTTTTGACAAACATTCTCAGCGTTGTTTATGACGTTACAATATTGGGTAACCGTGCTCCATGGTAACAAAACATGTTGCTTTTAATTTTGGCTAACGTGAGTACTGTTTAATCAAATGGAATGAAACTTCACACTTCGACAAAATAAATGTTTATGTTTACGAAAATATGTTGATCCATAATCTTGTAATAATCATATGACGATAAGAAACATTGTCTACGTATTTTTTTAATTACCCTCGTACTACACAATATTTAAGTATTATTTTTATATTTATCGGTGGAAGAAAATTGAAAGTAATCATTTATTAATCGATTACATTGTTAAAGTAAACGATTACAATCGATTACAGGACAAAACTGACTGTAATCGATTATTAATCATTACACAAAATTCCTCTTAGTAATTGATCATTAATCGATTACATTTTTCAGTAATTGTGTCCATGATTGTTTTTAGGCCTCATAGTTCCCTGGTAAAAGATATCAAAAATTGAAACTCTAAACACTCAGGTTCATGAATAACTGAATTGTTAGCTTTCTTTTGGTAAAACGTGAAGAATATGTGACAAAATGAAACGAAATAGCACTCATTTATTTAAACGATATATATGTTTTTTTTTTCTTTTTACATCTCTTAGAATTTTTATTTTAAAACATAATGAAGCATTGATTATATTTTAGCAAATTTAATTTCTTTCAAATCAATAAAAAATAAAATAACAACCACAAGATTACTTACAGTGTATGGTAAATTAGTCGTGCGTTTAATTTCATCTTAGAAGTTGAGAAATATTATATTAAAAAAAGGAAAGAGTGATTGCTTTGACGATTTTTGACCAATTTTTGAATTATTTAATTTTTAAACAAGATATTGATTACCTTGAAGACATGAAACGAAATTCCCAACCACGTTGCATATCCATACATGTACATGTATATATTTTTAAAGAGTTGTTTATGAATAGGAATATAAAAAAAATGCATAAGCAGGATAACAGGTATCCTGCAGTTATAAAAATAGGTTATGATTCAGTTATTAATTTATTTATTTCTCAATATTCAAACATCTAACTTTTTAAATGTAACATTGTAACATATTATATATCAATGCGTCTTTATAATTAACATCTTGTGTAAGAGCAAAAAACAAAATGATTATACTTACAATGCACATAAAGCAACAAGGAAGAATTCTTATGTATTAATCTAATGCCATATTGTTGCTCTTGTAATACAACCTTTTTTTTCATTGTTGCAAAATTTATATCGAAGGAAACACTTATCTGTTAAGAAATAAAAGATGCTACGAAGTGTAATATCTTCTAAAATATCCAATCAAAATTTGAAATTTGGTAGAAGGTTCTAGGATATGATGATTCTTTTTCAGGGTATCTGCTTTGCAATGATATGTTTGAATGCAACACTTTGTCTACATATTAATTATCTTATTATGATTCATTAAATATTATGTATTTTAAAAGATTATTAGAAAAATATTATTCTCATGGTTAAAGAATCACGTAGCAATTCATACATATAATATCGATGAATTTGCTATACATTCCTCTTCTTTTTCATATTTCTAGTTAATTGTCAGATTTGAAACTATTTCGATTAAATCACTTGCATCTACGCTTAATTTTATTGTCTTTTTTGAGACAAAAGTGTTTCATTGTCAATACCAGGTAGTGCATATTACAATAATAACAAGAGGACCAGGGGGCCACAGCGCTCAGCTGAGCATATCTACTTGGAAAAAAGCACATATCACATCAGAACTGTAAGTTTACTTAGGGGGTAGGGGGCTTGAATTTTACCCCCACCCAAGGGATCATGATTTGAACGAACTAGAATATACACTACCATTATGATTCCATATAAATATTACTAATCATGGCTTTGAAGTACTTGAAAAGAAGATTTTTAAAGATTTTTCCGATATAGTCCTATATAGTCCTATTTAGTCCTATTTAAAACTTTGATCGTCCATTTTGGCCCCACCCTACCCCGGGGGTTATAATTTGAACAAACTTGAATCTACACTACCTGAGATTGATTCCACGTGAGTTTCATTTACCTGGCCCAGTGATTCTTGAGAAGAAGATTTTTAAAGATTTTTCCTATATATTTATATATATAACTTTGATCGACCATTTTGACCCCACCTTACTGCCTGGGATCATGATTGGAACAAAGTTCAATTAACGCTATCTGAAGATGAAAATGTGATAAGTTTACGACAACAGCAACAACGACAGACAAATTTTGATCAGAATAGCTCACTTGAGCCTTTGGCTCAGGTGAGCTAATAATAATAAATTACAAAAAATATGTGTCGGTCAATATAAAAACGATCCATCCTTCTGTATTCAATAACCCAGAAGAGAGAAGAGAATTTAATAGATTACATGTAGTTGATCAGACGTACATGTACTGGTTCCTGCTGACAAAGAGGGTAATAAAATTGTTTTTTGTTTGTAACGCTCATTATATAAAATATATTTTAGAGGAACTTAGATTCAATTCTACAAGTAGTAATCTAACTTATACTCATAGTTCCCTTTCTAAGAAAATACATACTTCAAAAACATGTCATGTTTGAAAACATGTACTTTTAATATTCCAAACAATCAGAATGAATTTGAATTTCTATATATATATATATATATATATATATATATATATATATATATATATATATATATATCCGAAACTGAAAAGCCTTACAATCTAGAAACAATTTATGCAGATAAATATGCAGACTTTCAAGAGGAAATCTCCGAACTTCATGAGTATTTCCTCCCTACATCACAAGAATTACAGAAAGAAATTATAAAAGACTACTCATAAATCAAAAACATTATGGATAACATCATATTATCTATGAAGTCAGTAGGTGAGTCTCTGAAAAGGCTGGTGCACACAGTCATATCTGAGAACATGAAGCAGTTACATATGTAGACAAGATAGAGCATTCACTGTAAGAAGATCTTCTTTCAAGACAAGACATTGGGTGATTAAATTTCTTATCTTAATAACCTTGTCAAAGATCACAAATGTCTGTACTGTACCAAGACCTAGAAAATAATGTCTGAGAAGAAACCAAAGCTTTTAAGATCCGATCAATACCAGAGACAACAAAACCAGTCATATCAGGATTTTCTACTTTTCAATACAGTAAAAGTGATATCACCAATTACTTGGTAAAATACATACCCCCAGCACTAAAGCTGAAAAGAGAGGAATAAGGCCCTTTGAAAGTGTTTACAATGCAATAATGAAAACTTCTTAAAACAAATGAAAGAATACAGATCTAAAAAATCAGACAAGAAACAAACATTGTCTCTATCTGCCTCTGTCACCAAGGTTAAGGTGTTCAATGACCCAGGTGTAAATAGTGTATTCCATGTATCATTAGATGAATCAGTCAGGGTTAGCGTTAGATTCTGGATCAGTGACAGTGATGGCAATCTTTTTCAAACATATTTACAGGGGAATGTGGTACAGATAATCAAAACCGGTGGCAGAATGTAAGGTTACAACACTGTAACATATGATGGGGATCTGATCTAAATTTACGTAGACCAAGACAAGAAAGTCATCAATAGGAAAACAGAGGGTAATAATATCACTGAATTCATTAAAACAAAAGATTGGGAACCACTCAGCATACACTCCTCCCACATCAACGGGGAATTAGTGGTAGGGATGTGAAAGGAAGGAGACGATATGGTTACTGGGTACAAGACAGGGAAAGAACTACAGAACATAGAGAGGGATAACAAAGGACATGGACTGTATTTGACACCACCACAAAAAACATCAATGGCGAAATCTGTACAGCAGACAGGGAAAAAAGGCAGTAGTTTGGTAAATAAATCAGGACAACACAGGTTCTCCTACACAGGTCAGGAGTCAAGGTTCTTTCCCTCTGGAATCTGCACTGATGTCTTTGGTCACATCCTGGTGTGTGATAGTTACACAGTTCACCTCCCTGATCAGAATGATCGATTTTTGTGTTTATTACTCACACAACAACAAGGAATAGAGTCCCACCAAAGTGTGTGTGTGTTTCCCCGTAGTGTGGATGATGAGAACCGTCTCTATCTGAGACAACTAACGACCAACACTTTGATTGTATACAAGTATTTAAAGTAAATGCGGGTATGTTAATAAAGCATATAAGTCATTTTTCGGGAAATTTAAACTTTTTAAAGAAAATTAAGTTTGATTATTTACCAAAACCGAAGATAAACGTAAACTATTATTATTTAATTGCATAAATATAAAAGAGTGCATAACGCAACACCATGCACTATCACTAGAGCATCACGTTTCTTCAATTAATAGCAAAATTTTCCTTGATAAAAAAGCTAACAGCAATACCCCGGAGTTTAATAATTTCTGTGAGTAAATATTGTAGTCAGAAACATCTATTTTGCCTAAAAAGTTCTGCTAGAATCTTGTTGTCCCGTCAGTAAAATAATTATTCCACACATTCGCACGAAACCTTACCCGATGTTTTGAATTTTTTTTACATGTGAACCGAGATTTTTCGTAAAACCATGCTTAACTTGGGTTTCTAACAGCACTTTCCAAGTATTTTAGGAGGCAAACTTTCCTCCTGTACAAATCATTTGTTTTGAAATATACAGCTTATTGTTGTTCTGTTGCATTATTTAAGTCACAAATGACATTTCATTGAGATATTTCTAATATTTTGCAAGTCTTTTTCCTATTCAGGTTCTTATGAGAAAAAATTCTAAGAACCATCCACTTTACTAACCCTGTGACATGATATTAAATCATTTTCAAAGAAAAAAAATTGTTTGTATAATTTGTCCTTAATGTCTTTTTTTCAATTTAAATCTATACATATGAACAAGAGTGTCAGAGTCTATAGCAACTTTTTTTTCTCTAGCTCACCCGGATATATAGCGTGTCGGCGTAATGATGGAAATAGATACCGTATATACTCGCCTATAAGTCGGTATTTTGGGAGTTAAATATTGGTATAAAACTCTATGTCTCACTTATAGGCGAGTCATAAAGAGATTGGTATTTTTCTGGAGGCTGAAATATAGTATTTGCATTTCTGACGATTATCGTAGAAAATGTCTAAATACATATGATTATTTATGTATTCTTAGAGATCCTAAAGCACAAATATCTGTATATCTTATTAATTTTATTTGTATTTTAAGTGAGAATTGACTTTTTGTTTAATGATATAAGATTAAATATCAGTGTCTTTTAAAAAAATGTTTATTGGAACTGTTTAAACAACAATGGAATTACTTGAAATTGTCGCCCGATTTTGGCAAAAAATTGTACCGACTTAATTATAAGCGGGTCAATAGCAAATCCCACCAAAATAACGTCAAAATACACAACCGACTTATTGGCAAGTATATACGATATCGCTAAAAATAATTGCGTATTTTTTAGTTTCTTTAGTTAGCATTAATTTTTAAAATCGCTAATATTACTTCTCGCTAAAAACAAAATACAAGATTTTAGATAGAAATCGCTAAATTTGCGTTTCGCTAAAATTTTCACTTATACGGTATATAAAAATGGTATGTCTTAAGTTTAATGTTGTTGATTTTCGTAGAATTTTGTGATTTCAAATGGGATTTTTAATACCCACCTCTGTTTTACACCACTTCTCAAAAATTATTTTACAGTCATCTTGAAGTTTCTCCCTCGCTTCTGTTAATAGTAAAGAAAGAGGCTTGGTAAAACATTTACTGAAACCCACTATGTATCTCTGTTTGTAGGGATTATTATCAAGTTTCGGAATCTAATAAGGATAATGCGATTCAAATTCATTTTGATCGTTTGTAATGTTCAAAATATTCAAAATTGACATATAGGATTTTGAAGACGTTCCCCCTTAAGAAAATAGCTTTGAGTATAAGTTGGATTATCACTTGTAGAACGTAACCCAAGTTTCACATTTTATATAATGAGCATTACAAAGACAATGTTTTTAACAGGGACCAGTATCTACTGTTCATGTTATTCTTTTTTTTCACTTCCGGATTATTGAATACAACTTTAAAGGATATATGACTTTCATATTTCCAATCAATCGCGAAATGCGCGATTCTAACATACATCTGATAATTTTAATCTATTCCGACAAAGTGGCAGGGTCATTTTTTCATGTCTGGCTTATCGCTTGACCTACTTTTATATAGAATCCAAAATATTAATGAAATTGAAAGCCAATTAAAGGAGAAGGGTTTTCTATACTTACAGTGTAGAAACTTTTATAATAAGTGATTTAAGGTCCTCATTATTAACTATATTAATGTCACCAATAAGAAAGTGTACAGCAGGACCAACGTTATAGGATATCGATATCTATTGAATGTAAACTTTTCTTGTAATTAAGTAGTTTGGAAGCAATAGTCAATCTTTATTTGTAGGGAAAAGGGTGTGGTTTTTAATTAGAAATATGGGGGAAAACAAGACGGGACCCTTTTGTGATTAAGAATATTAATTATATAACTGCGCGACAATGAATTTATTTGTTGGCATAGTGAAGTATAAGGAGAAAAATAGCTGCATTTTCTTCCGTAAAACGTGGCAGTTTGAAAAGCCTGTGAGTTGCAATTATATTCATAATCACATATCCGAATCAGCAATTGTCTATAAAGAAAATATCATATACATTTACTAAAGTGTACATCAATAATAACATTATTGCACTTGTCTAAGATCTACAAAAACACATAATTTACTATTTACAATATGCTAGTACACATGTATATATTTAATATTAAAATCACCCAAATCTCGATCTTACGTGTCTTACGTACAAACATTTATTACATTCTTTGACTTATTTCTAAATTAAAATCACACGAAAATAAAGAAAATAAAGAAGAGACAATATAAATAAAAGAATAAGGAAGAATTTATTCATTCGGTTAACAAGGGATATTTATCAACTGGTCTCTATAACTAACTTAAAGTTTCACATTGGGGAATTTTATAACAGAAATACGGAAGAAAGTCAAACAGGAAACAAAATAAATGACTCAAATATCAAAATATTTCTTTTTGTGTTTGCAGAATAATCCACGGAAAACCTGAAAAGTATGGATGTCTTGCTACACGTTTATTGTCTTGGAATCATCTTTTTTGATACAACAGTTGGTTTGGGTAATGATTATACTTTACGTTACATCCATTTTTTAACGATATAAATAAATTGAATGGGTTAAATACTGTGAGTTTTTTGGAACGTCTGATTTATCGAATTAGTTTTAGTTGTTTTTTTTTTATTATTATTATTATTATTATTATTATTATTATTATTATTTTGTAATTTTGCTTCAGTGATAAGTTTGATTTATTACTGTCGTCTGCATGGCGCATTGGTAAAGCGACTGCTTTAGTGTCGCAGTATAAGAAGTTAATCCTTCCGTTTGCTGTTCGAATCCCAATGTGGGACGTGTAATTTGATCCTTCGCATGAGATTGTATAAACCGTGACCGAGTGTCGCAGAAGGTGCTGTCATGAAAACGATTCCTCGCTGATCAATGGTCCTGAGTGTCGCGAATAGGTAAAAAAATTGCTGCTTTCCATCGGTAAGAAATGATGTTTCCATATGAGTGAATTTTTATTAGAGGAAAGTAAAACATTCAACAAACAAATAATTTAAATTGATGATCACAATATTATGTTAACTAACATTATTTTAAAACTAGATGCTGTCATGAGACAGTAATACCCGCACTAAAGTGTTTGCCTCTAAATGCATACTTCTTCATATTGGGCTTTACCAAGGCAAAAGTCAATATAATTCAATAATTTACATTATACGTGTATTCATCAAATTGAGCATAATATGCTCAGGTGACCATGTAGCTGCAGATCTTCAGCGTTATGGTTTTATATATTTCACTTTGACCATAACGCTACAGATCCCCATATGCAAAAAGGAGCAATTTACGGCGCAATATTTTTTGCGCACTTTTGGGCAGTTTTTCTCCACTTTTTAGCATTGGTCAATCAACTACCTTTCGCTCCCTAATTTTAGACACATTCTGTAGCAAGTATGTATATTTTGTCCACCTCCCAGCCATTTAATGATTTATAATCATCTCTACAGGCAAAAAACTTGCTTGATGTGAATTTTCAGGAATCTAACCAATAATTTTAATCAATCGAGTTTATCACGTGTAGAGACGACTATAAAAGGATTGGAGATGGATAAAAAATACAGATTAGTTAAACAATGTGCCTAGAATTAGGGAGTGAAAGGTAGTAAATTATCCGATGCTGGAAAGTGGAGAAATTCTCCCCAGAGGTGCGCAAAACATATTGCGCCGTAAATTGCACCTTTTTTGCATTAAAGGGATCTGTAGTTTTATGGTCAAAGACTAATACATGTACATGTATATAAAACCATGACGCTACAGATCTGCAGCTAATGACCATGTGACCCATGGGACTCCATCTTATAGGTATTTCATATTCATAATTGATTACCAGTCGGAAATTAAACAACAGAATTAAATCAATGATGTAAATTAGGTTTGATAAAGGGGGGATGTATAAATTATTGGCACATACTGGTAATTGGAACTTTTTAAATCTTTTTTCTAATATAGATTAAGAAAAAATAATATTATTCAAATAAGTGTTAAGCGTTTTGATGAATTTTTCAAAATGTGCAAAGTTAAATTATATTTGATTAGGCAGAAACTTCTTGAAAGCTGCCATACACAATCAATTTAGTCAACCCCCACCCCTCTCCCATCAACACACACACACACACACACACACCTTATTTGCCTGTTTTTGGATATAGGCCTAGATGGCAAAGTTGAAATAAAAATCTTTTGTAAATGATAATTTTCAATTTGTTCTTGCACTATACATGTATCCGAACACTTGCATCACATTGGGCTTGCGTCACGTTCCCAACTTAAGTACTAGTTTTACCATTGGCATTGTCATTTTAGATTTCACTGCACGTGCAGTAGGCTACTTGTGTGCATCATTGTATTGGCCTATATATCAATAGGAATTATTTCATTTTGTGCTTTAACTGGATTATATTTCATGAAGAAGACAAGGCCTAATTAATGACAATCGGTAAGTACAAGTTTTGGTATAGATTTGTGTAAAATAGTCTGAAATGCAAACGGTTAGGTTCAAGTTTAAAGGATCAAAGGTCATCCGAATTTCACCTTCTGAAGAGTTATCCCCCGTTATCAACGTTACATTCAGTTACAAGATCCAGAATTTTTTTCTTTCGGAGGGAGAGGTGGGGGGGGGTCCAGACCAGAATTTCCTGTGAAGCAAAAAAAAAAAGAAGAAAAAAAAGAAGTTATGGTTGGGTCTGTTTTCTAG
>PRKT01000144.1:802260-830532 GCA_003671525.1 Saccostrea glomerata
TTTAGTTTTATTTTTAAATGAAAATAATTTCTCCTAAAATATGCTACAAAGTATTTTTTAAGCATATTAAAACAAATTTCAATTATTTAACGTTCATAACGGATATCAAAATAGTTTTTTAAAACCTTAACACGATTATAAAAAAACTTCAAAGCCATTGATTGTTTACAAGTGAAATGGGGTACACAGTAATGACAACTATTGTCTTTTTCACTGACTACTATACCTTGTTTATTTTGTGACAGAGAGCGACCGCGTCCACTCTGCGGCTGATTGAAATAACATTTTCTCTTTGTGAGAAAACCATTTTTGTTAAACAAAACAAAACAAAATAAAAGTATCAAAAAAGCTATTGACGGGTTAAGATTGTGCATAATGAGACGATTATTATAATTACCAACAAGGAAGTAAAATAATTAAAAGTAGTATAAATATGCTTCAAAAAGACTTTGAGAGACATTTTAGCGGAAACTTGTTTACATTAAATAAGCCAAATAAATCCAGCTTTCGGGATTATAATTAATTAATTTGTTTGTATCGTCAATTTTGAAAATAAATAGATAAATATATTGTTCTTTTTACAATGATAAAATACGTGCTTTAAATCACTTTTATTGATTTATTCACTAATCATTTAAAATCAATTATTGAATTGATTTTAAAAACTAAAATTTTCTAAAATGCAGCATTACTCTTGTTGAGTAGGTGTGTGTTTGTGTAATGCTTTTCTCTAAAAGGTACAAAAAGCCATTCCAAGTATTTTATGGATTAAATAGGTGTTAGAGAAATAAATAAATGGTAAATAAATAAAATTAATAAATAATTTATCACCATAAAAATGTCAAACTTTTCAATTATATTTCTTAAATTGACAATACAACAAAATAATCAATTATTTATATCCCCCAAAAAAGAGATTGTTTAGGGTTTTTTGTATTAATATTTTTATCCTTAACTATGTTACAAAGTATTTTTTAAGCATATTAAAACAAATATCAGTTATTTTATGTCCATGATGGATATCAAAATAATCGTCAGATTATGCACAATTTTAATTTGTCAATTGCAATTTCATATTTTTGCTTTGTTTTTATTAAAAAAAAATCGGTTTTCAAAACCTTCACACGATTATGAATGAACTTCAAAGCCATTGATTGTTTACCAGTGACATTGGGTACACAGTAATGACACCTATTGTCTTTTTCACTGACTACTATACCTTGTTTATTTTGTGACAGAGAGCGACAGTGTCCACTCTGCGGCTTATTGAAATAACATTTTTCTCTTTGTGAGAAAACCGTTTTTTTTTTTGTCAAACAAAACAAAATAAAAGTATCAAAAAAGCTATTTACGGGTTAAGAATGTGCATAATGAGGCGATTATTTTGATTACCAACAAGGAAGTAAAATAATTAAAATTAGTATAAATATGCTTCAAAAAGACTTTGAGAGACATTTTAGCGGAAACTTGTTTACATTAAATAAGCCAAATAAATCCAACTTTCGGGATTATAATTAATTATTTTGTTTGTATCGTCAATTTTAAAATTAAATAGAAAAATATATTGTTCCTTTTACAATTATTCACTAACCATTTAAAATCAATTATTGAATTGATTTAAAAACTATTTTTTTAATGCAGCTTTACTTTTGTTGTGAGGTGTGTGTGTGTGTAATTTTTTTTTTCCAACAGGTACAAAAACGCCATTCCAAGTTTTTTGTGGATTAAATAGCTGTTAGAGAAATAAATAAATGGTAAATAAATTAAATAAATATTTAATTCATCACCTTAAAAATGTCAAACTCTTTTATAATATTTTTTAAATTGACAATACAACAAAATAATCAATTATGTATTTATATCCCCCAAAGTTAGATTTTTAAGGGTTTTTTGTATTAATATTTTTATCCTAAACTATGTTATAAAGTATTTTTTTAGCATATTAAAGCGAATTTCAGTTATTTTACGTCCATGATGGATATCAAAATAATCCTCAGATTGCATAATTTTAATTTGTCAATTGCAATTTCATATTTTTACTTTGATTTGATTGAAAAAAAAGCGGTTTTAAAAACCCAAACACGATTATGAAAGAACTTCAAAACCATTGTTTGTTTACCAGTGACATGGGTACACAGTAATGACACCTATTGTCTTTTTCACTGATCATTATACCTTGTTTATTTTGTGACAGAGAGCGACCGTGTCCACTCTGCAGCTGCTTGAAATAACATTTTCTCTTTGTATGCGAACCGATTTTTGTCATACAAAACAAAATAAAAGTTTCAAAAAGCTATTGACGGGTTAAGATTGTGCATAATGAGGCGATTATTATAATTACCAACAAGGAAGTAAAATAATTAAAAGTAGTATAAATATGCTTCAAAAAGACTTTGAGAGACATTTTAGTGGAAACTTGTTTACATTAAATAAGCCAAATAAATCCATCTTTCGGGTATACTATTAATAATATTGTTTGTATATTCAATTTAGAAATTAAAAAAAAAAGTTATTATACAATGATTGATTACATGCAATTAATTAGATTAAATTTTTTTAAGAACATCAATTAGTAAAAGAACAACATCAACAAGCAATTAAATAAGTGTTCGCAAAATAAATAAATTAATTAATAAACTAATAAATCAAACCAAAGAATAATTAAATAATTAATTTTTAAAAATTGATAGATAAATATTCTTTGAAGCAATGGTTTATTAATTTTTCATAATTATTTCAGAGTTATAAAAGAACACAATAAGTTTCCAAACAAATTTAAAAAAAAACTACTATGTGTTTAAAATAATGTTCAAAAATTTCTTGGGTAAGTAACTCTGTGTACTTAATTGATAATCCCACATCTTAGGTAACCGTACAGTGCTCTGGGAGTGTGTAAACTTCTTCTTTTTGCTTCAATGAACATATACAGGGGCGTACTGGGGCATATACTGTGGTTTACCGTAGTTGTCTGTAGGAAACAGTAGCCATAAAGTGGCATACTGTAGGCGTATCGGGCCTACTGTATGTAACTGTGGCATGCTGGGGATGCATACAGTGGCATACAGAGATTTACTGTATATACAGAGCTAGCATACCGTAGCATACTGTAGATATACCGTAGATTACTGTGAAAATGCTGTAGGATACAGAGAAAGACAGTGGATTTTCATACAGACAGGGGTTTTAAAAGCCAGTAGTGTAAGAAATCAAGCAAGGAGGTGAAAGTTATGGTATTAGGGAATTTGATATAAATTAGCAAACAAAAATTATAATTGGTGGTAGAATAAAATGAATTTGGATACCTTATTCACGACAATGAGTATATACTTTTATTTACAGTAACTTCAGAAAATAACTGAAGAAAAAAAACACATTTCAGAAGGAAAACTCGGCAGCAGCTAGTCAAGGCTGCAAGGGAGGTGGATAAGTTGCCTTTTCTATTGTAGACAACGTAATATGATTTTTGAAACAGCCCGTTTTTATCGTTTTGTTTAATGTTCAGAACAATGTTTTTCACAAAAGAGCTCCCATATATTTTCCTGGTGTAAAAGTTAGCCGTCGATTGTAAAAGTCAGTGTCTTTGCAAGTCCAATTTTTAGTCATTTTACTTCTAATGACGTTCTAAGCAAATATGATCTTTTACTTGATCATAATTTAGCTTATGTTTTTCATACAAACTTAAGTTTTTATGGCATACTTTTATTCAAAGTATTCTGTCTAACTGATTAAAACACAGAGCTTATTGGCGGGAATTTCAACTTGAACGGAGATGCAATGTGGGAGCTCATCCAACTTCTGAAATTTCCTTTGGTCAGTGTTTAATTCCCTGTTCACGGTCTTTTTGGCATTTTATAATTCATAGATCCTTTGCTCATCATTATCTATACTTTTTTTCCTTTAAACATTTTTCCTTGGGTTAAAGGCAGGTTTAAAAAGACAGAAAAACTCACCATTAGTCCGTTAGAAAGGTAGGTGAGGACGGAAAGTAACAGTCGATCTTTAAAAAGCAATTAAAAACTAAATCAAAATTTGTGTTAAAAGAATAAAAGAAGGCTACAATGAATTTTCAGAAGTGAGATTAGATGGCTCGGAGAAAGAAGCATTCCCTGTGCACACCCACGAATATTTGAAATATGTCAATTTTATATACTTGTCAGTAGAATGCCTCGGTTTCTGAATTAATTGTTCTCAGTGTCTAGAAATTACTTAGAGTAATTGTTCATGGGGTTTTTTAAGTAAAAAGGCCCCAAAAATATAAACTACACATATTCTTTTGAGCTTGCAGAAGATTTTCTATTTTGTGTTCACATTACTTAAACATGAGACCTATATTTCATATCAGAAAAAAAAAATGTTGGTGGGTTTTTTATGAGTTTTAATAGCAGGCGTTTGTCGAAGAAATAGCAAATGTTATTAAAGGTAATTAAGAAAATTAATTTTCCCTTAAGACCCAAACATTGAAAAAAAAAAACACTTCGAAAAACTCAAAAAAATCTCATACTGGTGAATGTTATCATTGTAGTTCTGTATTGTTTGCTTGTTTGTGTAACTTTGGATAATTTTTCATTCTTATGAAATTACCGGTGAAAGGCTGCAAATTCAATCCTAAACTTGACACTCAGAGCCATTGAGCAGAGAGAGATCTTTTTCCTTCTAGCGCTTAGTATCCCAGTTTATACGGTCTCATACAAAGGACCAATCTCGTCACACTGTGAAAACGCGACGTAAGGATTAACTCTTTGCTCCATGATCATGGAACAGACGATCTAACCACTGCGCCAGAGCGGGAGATTTGATTTAAACATATTTTATTGAACACAATCAATGGGATTGGACACGAGTTATACCAACTTAGAAAGTCCTCTCCAACACAAACCAACTAAAAACATTATACACTTGATGTACAAGCAATAAATATACAATAATATGAAAAAGAAGAGGAAGGAAGAGGGTGAAAGAAATAAGAAAGGAAGGATATGAGAGTGCAAGGAAAGATAAAAGGAGGAGGCAGTTCTATAACATACCTTGGGCGATCCTTTGATAGTTTTTTAATACATTTAAGATATAGATGTTCTCTTTTTTTATTGTTCGAATAATACAACGTACTCTATTAATATATATTTTTACTATTTTAATTTTTAAACTTGTTTTAAGTATGACATTCTACAAAAGATATTAACTTATTTGATATCATGTATTTAACAAATTACTTCAAGCAAAAAAGAAGTTGGGGCTAGTGCGTAAGAACAATGATAAAGAATACTCAATCAATCAAATTGCAGAAAACATCGCCCAAGACCTGGAATATAGAGGAAATCCTTCACAAAGTTCAGTACACAAAGGGGGATGGGCGGCTGCAGATAAAGCCTTAGATGGACATCTTGAGGAGAAGGCTGATCAAGATTTTTGCAGTATCACAAGATCTAAAGATTTTACTAAGGCTTGGTGGAAGCTTCCCTTAAAACAGAGGTCAAATGTTGCATATCTACAAATCTTCTTCAGGAATTCAAGTAAGTAACTAAATTGTGTCGCAAGTGTTTTTTCTTTCTTTTCAGTCTTCATTACATTTACTTTTGGTAATTGTTCAAATAATGCACTATTCTCTAGCACCATTGGTAAAGTGGGGTTGGAATTATGAAAAAAGGGAGTTTTTAATGTATAGTAGTGTATTTTTATGGAGCAATTGTTTTGGTGTTTTAATGTTTTTTTCTATGATTATTATGATGAATAATTGTAATAAATGTAATATGTGGAAAGAAATGTCCAACAAGCCCGGGATTGAATATTTAGGGGGGATGTCCTGTCCACAAGTACCTTTGGATCAATAAACGCAATTTACATGCAGTTCTATCCTTTGCTATAACTGAAGATCTAAATGCATGTACCTATATTAGAAGCTAATTAAAATCAATTTATTTTTTCTAACCATGTGAATTTTGAAATACTTGAAATAATGATTTATATTTTTTTTTACTTTTTTTCAGCCATAAATCGTCATTTAGGATTCAATGTGTATGTGTTTGATGAGAAAAACTATGTTCCGCCGGCTACTTCCGGTGGACTTAAGGTGTTTACTCAGAACACAAATACCTGTTTGAAAAGAGTGATGAATGTGACTGTCAATAAAGTGACCAAAGGAATAGCTTTATACATTTTGAATAATTATAATCTTCTTACAAGTTGTGACGGTTATAAAAGAAATTTTGCTACCATTGAGATATGTGAAGTCAAAGTTATGGGTATGTATAACTTTGAAAAAAAAATATTTTAAAAAGTATTAGAAATTCATGGTTTATGCTACCCGCAAAACATGTCAATAACATTTAAAATATTCCTAATCTCATAAAAAAGTGTACTTATTTGCATAAATATTTTTTTTTCTTTTTTAAACTTAATATATCAAAAGATTCCAAGTGATGATATTAAAACTAAATAAAAGACCTTATTGTAGTGACAAATGTTAAAATTTCAAGCTTGCTTATGCAGATTAAATTTAATTTGATGTGTGAATGTTATACCAAGAAATAATTCATTGTTTTATGTCAGAATTTCCATAGTAAAATGTCTACTTTCTTTATTTTTTTAAATTTGCAATATCATTATTTACGGAAAGATTTAAGTCATCATCTTATACCTACTTTGTGCTCATAAATCATATTAAATTTTCATAAGAATTTGAGTAAACTTATGTCGGCCTGTTTCAACTTAATAATTTAGAAATGATAGAAACTACAAAAATATACTGGTGATTACTAGATGGTAATAATATCAATTCATTAAGTTTTTTTTGTTATTTTACATTTCATGTTGAATTGGGGATAAACAAAAATGTGCCTTTTTTTCGAACTTTCCCTTTTATTTGTTAGAATTAAAAAAGCTGTATTTTCTATATATATGAGTATCTGCTTCATCTTACAAAACATTTTAATATGCATTTTAGGATGTAGTTCTCAACAATATGGAGAGAACTGCTCACAATGTTCTATGAAATGCTTGAATCAGGAATGTGATGCATATAATGGTTTGTGTATATACGGGTGTAGCCAGAGGTTCGTCGAGCCACCACACTGTGCCGGTAAGTCAATATTCATTAGACAACCCATCACTTTATAATCAGTGAAACATCTATAGGTAGATATTTCATTTTACATTTAGTGAATCTGGTTACAATTATATTAATATAACATGCGATTTTTTATTTAAATAACTTTTTAATTTATGATTTAAAAATGCTTCCATTAAATGTGACTTAACTCCTTTAGAATCTCAGAAAAAGATTAAGGCCATCAGAACTACTTTTATTTGCAACAATGTTTAACATATTTGGACTATCTTCAAATATGGAAGTCAAGAACAATAACTTAATGTTGATAAAAATATACTTCATTTAAAATTGACCCAAATTTTACCCAATCAGGAATCAGCCATTTTAGTTACCCAAAAAAATTCAGAGGAAAAATAAGGTTTGTTTGTTTTTTTCTTAAAAAGCATCTTTCGAAGAAGGATGAAAAAGTTTGAAGAATAAAGAAATTCCCTACATTTTTACCGTGTAGAATATTTACATTTTCATATCATCAAAGAAATTTACTGCAAGAATAATAAACACAGATTTTTCAATGATCTTATATAATTAGGTTTACTCAAGTTTATAATAGTTTTTGTCTGTTAGGAGTTTAAATGTTGAGCAACAGATGTTCGATAGAAAATCGCTGATCCATGACTCTTCATGAGAAGAAGTTTTTATTTTATGCCTAGGTCACATTTCCCGGCCGGTAGCCGTAGACCGGTGGTAATCGGTAGTAATCCGTGGTGTTAACGATGCCTCAACATCGGTCGACATCGGCCTATTAGTCCGAAAAGTATCACATTACCCAGCGATGTGCATACGATGGGCAACCAATTTGTTTTATGAGAAAAATGGCGTGGTTGCCGGCCTGACTTACAAAGGTTCAGCGATGCATTGCTAATCATAAAACGATGTTCCAGGATAATCGGCCGATGTAAATTTCATCGCTCATACATTGGTGAACATCGTTCGTACATCGGTCGACTACGGGCCAATGTTTGGTCGAACATCGACTGATAATCGGTCGTTATCTGTTGAACACCACTTAGCCCCCCGATGACCTCAGATTCAACGGATATTTGACGATGCTTGGCCACACATCGGCCGATCCTTGAAAGATGTATTAATGATGGGTCGCCGATGAGGTGCGATGTGAGGCATCGTTGGAGACATCGCTGAATTTTAACTACGAATTATTTCCTACCGATGACCCCACCGATTCGCAAAAAAGACTCAGTCACCGTCCGAGCACTAGTGGTGCCCGGCCGGCAACCACGCCATTTTCATTAAAAAAAAAAACGCATCGGTTTCTCATCGTATACCCCATCATTGGATAATGTGACTTAAAAAACTTCTGTGACGTCACCCATTGTTATTAGTCTACGTATATTTTACCGATTCAACCATCACTAGTTGGATATTCAAAATATCCAACTGGCAATCGGTTGGATATTCAAAATATCCAACTGCCTATCGGTTGGATATCTAAATACCCAACCGAGGTGCAGAAAACATAAAACAATGAACAAAAGAGATAAAACAATTTTAAAATGTATTTCCAATGCATATGAAAAATAATAATTACTCCAAATTTGCCACACTATTAGAATTAATTTCCAATGCACACAGAATTACCGTAATTACTTCACATTTATCGCGTTTCAAATGCACTTCCAATGCTCACAGAAATAACAATTCCTCCAAATTTTGCACACTTTTAGGAATGTTTTCGGTCTTAAATTTTGAAAGTATCACTTTTTGAAACAATAATACATTTTAACCTTGAATCTTAAGCTATATAACTTCTTATTCCTGAATATTATTTAAGGGACCGTTATCAGTAAATTCCTTCAGATTATCCGAGATTCATCTGTTTCATTCTTTTCCGGCGTACTTCCCAAAACAAAAGCCTATCTATTTTTCGACACAATTCTAATTTATTGCAGATCTTGATGTGGAATTTTTTATAGCAGGATCAGCATAACAACCCCAAAGTCTGTATATCTGTTCAAGCACTATTACAAGTATTGTCGAATGGAACTCCGTTAGAATTCAACACTTTTCCTCAACAAACCATCAAATTGTGATATGTTATGACAAATTCCCAACCTTTTATCAAAATTCTGTAGTTTTCTTTGGCTTTCAGGTCAAAAGTATTCAAAACTCTATCTGAACCTCTCTAATTTACACTGGATTTAAAAACATTCTTCGTCTGATTTCATGACTGTTCAGTACAATGAAAAGGATTGAAATGAAATCAGCACCATGTAGTTTCATGCTTACTAGTCCATGAATAAAAGGGGTGTTCGGTTAGGCTATTGTTTGGTGTCAGGGTTGGATATTTAAATGGGCTACATCCTATTGTATTACAGCAAGTTGGATATTTGAATGGTCAAATGTTTCTTTGGGGCCCAAAGGAGGGAATTTTTTTAAGTAAGATAAATAACTCGATAGTGTTGAATAGTTTAGAGAAAACATCCCCTCCTCGGGCCTTCGGCCCTCGGAGAGAATGTTTTCTCTAAACTATTCAACACCATCTCGTTATTTATCCCTTACTTATACTTTAGCTGTAGGAAGAAAGTTAAATGCCTGGGATTTTTATAAGATGAACAATGTTCGCAACATTGAGTGATAACTCTGAAAATATCCGGTGAGATTTTGAAAACTTGAAATACGCCACGCCTTACTGGAATTCTAAGAGATATGGTTTTTGCGTACTCATGCTAAATATAAGATAACATTAAGACAAATATGTAGATATAACGAAAGTGTTCGAGCTCAAATGTTCATTAAGCAATACGCGAAGTATACCAAAAAAATAGACCTCCAAAACAAAAGAAGGAACCATGAAGGAGTCAGCATGCCCTGTCGACTGGTCACACCTGCCGTGTGCTCCTTGTTAAAATCGGGAAATACGGAAAAAGTGTGGGCCGCACAAAGACAGTGTAAATACCATCATATCGTTAAATAGATTATATTCGCTCATTTGAGGAGATTTTGAACTATATATTATTATTTTGCCATGCAAAACGTAGTACTGCAGTTTTCGTGAAGGGGCTAATTTCCCACTTGCTTCAACAAAAGCATACGATCAAGTTATTAGGGTTAAGTTAAATTTTCTAAAATTGGGGTTGATTTATAAATCCACTCTGTAATCTTCCTTATTTTGGGCTGATTTATGTAATTTCTGCTTACAAAAGGCACTAAGTACTATGAGTGCATTTTTGTGAACAAAAACTTGCATGAATCAGCATAATGTCGAATCGTGCCGATATATTATCCTACACTTTGGTTCCTGGTTCATGAAATTTTTACTTTACAAAGAACATGGAAGTTTTATGGAAAGTTCAGGTGAATCAAGTCTAATGTCGAAACGTTAACATGACCTATTTTGAGCGCTAAGTTTAGCCAAGTTATTGTAAAAGTGACTTTCTGATAACTGCAGCTTGATATCCTGACCTCCTTATTTTCATATTCAGAATACTGTTCCTGTCAAATCGATGATGATGTACAATTCCATCAATCTATGACTAGTAATTAGCTATCATTTTGCAGCACAGTTAAGGTCACAAAAAGGAGGCGGAGCCTAATTTGTACGGGAAAACTTGACTATGACATCATACACAATATACGTCATACAGCATTTCTTTAAAATACAACAAAATGAGTTTATCTGCTAATTTAACCAGTAAGAAATCATCAAACTACATTAAAACTTACTACAGCGTGTTGTTTTGTCGTTAGTTAAATCCCACATACTAGTAACAAGTTATAAACAAGTCACCGATCGCAATACACTTGTCAATATGACGTCATTTCTTACAAGGTGACGTAGTTTGTATGCATTGAGAGACAGATAAAGTAATATTTTTTTAACAAAATATGTATTCTCTAATCAAATAAAATATTATTTACAGATATTCTAGGGGCCAATAACTTGAATTCATGTCTTCTTCACTATTTCATTAATATATTTTCTGTACATTAATTTAATTGACACTGCCGTATATTCGTATGCAAGTACATCGGAGGGTAACGTGGGGGGTCTTAATAAATCGAACTAGTGCAAGAGCATACACTCTATAGATCAAAGTAAGCTTTTACATTTCAACTATAGAAATATTAAGGTATCTGGAATGTGCTGCGATCCTGATGAATTCTTGAAAACAATTTAATTATATCAAAATTTCATGCCGCTGACCAGCAAAAAAATATAGCATTCGGTCATACAAGTTTAATTTTAACAATGAAATTGCAGAATTGAGATTTGAGGATCGCAGCACTTTTTAAGAAACTACAATGCGTTTTGAAAATATTTATATACTAAACTTGGAAATTAGTCTTGGTTATGCCCTTGCATTAGTGCTATTTATATGTAAACATAAATACTTCAAATCAATGTGCTTAAATCGCGTGACTGCCGCATCACGTGACTAGTCTAAATATACAATATAATCGTCCTCTATATGTAGTTATTAATCATAATTACAATAATCCGATATAAATAATGTACTAAAAGTAATCGCCACCCCGATAATCAATACATTTTTAAATACAGAATTTAGTCGATATTTCCATTGCGCACCTTAACTGTACTGAGTTGTTAAATCCATCTATTTCTCACAAAAATCTCGCAGTTTTAATAGCATAGCACTTTGAATCTTATCACGTATTTCTTCATTACGTCAAAACACAAGTGATGCATCTCATGAATATTTATGATAATACATCAAAAAATGATCATGTGATCACATTCCTAAAGAATGCAAGATGGAGTTTTTCTTCCTAAACAAGTACGTTATTTTACAAATTTTTAAATTCTCATTTTAAAAAATGTGTTTAAAAACCAGTTTTTTTAAGCCAATTTTTGCAAGGAAATCGAATTTGAGGTCAATTTAGCAATTCGTGGGTTATTTTTCGATTTTGTCGATCGCTCACGTGATCGTACATGTATATATATTGTACACCACCTTCGGCGGCACCTATTTTAGAGTCATATTTACAGGGACCAGTAAACTAGATTGTTCCAATTATTTGTACATATATTGGACGAACTCTGAACAGACAATGCATCACGTTATAACAATTACTTAGATAATAGAAAGGTTGAAATTTCTTAAATGAACGTGTACGTCTTGAAGGAAAATTCCATAAATTCCTCGTCTGAGTTTTACGTATGTCATGTTTACGATGCATACCTGTAGACTAGGTATATGTTGGAAAACTTTTCCCGAGTACCATGAGATTTTGTGCCGAGTGAAGCGAGGGACCAAATCGGATGGCGGGGGAACGTTTAACAACTTACTTAGTGCATGCTTCACACGAGAAATTAAGCCCTTTGTATCTCTGTCTATTTAATTACAAATCTTTGTGCGTTTCTTATAATTTAATCAAGATAACAATAGTTTGACCCTGGCTGTTTTGCCATTTGTACAGGCCCAGGTGTGATAATTATACCCTCGGGGTAATATCTAACTGTTAGGTGACGTGAGTACTTTTCAAACACAATACAGGTTCATTTCTACAGATTCAAAAATCTCTGTATGAAGATAGTCAGATTATTTTTATGGATTTAAGTCAGGAGCATTTTAGTTTTGTGGACATTTTTAAACATTTGTTTTTGGTGGTAAAATTGGTAAATTTCTCCAGAATAGTAGAAAATTCCACAGAAAATGAAAAACAAGAAAAGAAAGGTGTACGGTTGGATATATATGTAAACTACTTTAGCAATATACGATGGTTCCTGTGTATTTTAACTTCTATGAAAATAATATTTAGATGTTTTGCTGTGTTTAATCAGTCCATATCTGTTTAATTGGAATCAAAGAATAAATTAAATAGTAGAAAAATTTTATTGTTCTCACTTCTCGGTGCGATAATTCTGATTAAAGTACAAACGTAAATGGAAAATTCTGAATAATCATTCAATTACTAGACATTCCTTAAATTTCTCTTATTTTTTTATTTTAATTTCAATTTTTATCTATTCTTTTCATGTTTTAATTGTTGTACTTATTTATGTAGCTAGTATGTAGATGTTTTTAACTATGTAGCACATCAGGTCCATTATTCATTGTCAGGTGACCTTGCCCTGTGTCCATGATTATGATTACCTATCATTGGTAATGATTCAATTGCTCAGTAATTATGCACACAATGGCAGAGGCACCAAACCATGAAGCGTGGGCTTGGGGTGTACCAAGTGATTTGGAAGCAGCAAAAACCCTTTTTTTAAGGTGTGAAACATTCACTAATATCTGCAAGTAATTGTTATCTCGTAGCTTTTAATA
Organism: Saccostrea glomerata; assembly: GCA_003671525.1. Lineage (NCBI taxonomy): Eukaryota > Metazoa > Mollusca > Bivalvia > Ostreida > Ostreidae > Saccostrea > Saccostrea glomerata. The sequence goes on from PRKT01000144.1 coordinate 815,617, forward strand.
CGAAAATGATTAATATGAAGGTCAAATCAATATCTCTAGGTTTGGACATGTCGTGACTTTAGCTTCCTTAAATATGCTTTTAAATATGATTTTTATGTCAAAAGTGTATTACGTTTTGTTTTGCTCAGCATAAGTTCATCTTTATTATATGCACAGATTGTAAATTTACTTTAAAAATTAACAGTTTTCGAAAACACAATAACGTAATTATTACTTATTCTATGGGTTTCTTAATTTTATTGATCCTAAAGTTTGTAGAGGTGGATATTACGGACAGAACTGTAAAGGAACCTGTGGTAAATGTAAAACAGGTACAATCTGTCATAACGTCACAGGAATCTGTCCAGATGGATGTCAGGATCGCTGGAGTGGATTGAAATGTGACGGTAAGAGAAATTTCAACATTTGTTTTGAACTCTTTACTTACTTAATATCATTCATTTATTCTCATTTTCTTAGCTTGTGAAAATGGTCTTTATGGTGACAATTGCACAAAGACATGTGGGTTTTGTAAAGCTGGAAGACAATGTCATGCTGTAACAGGTTTTTGTTCTAAAGGATGTGATGAACATTGGGACGGCCATTTATGTGACGGTTTGTAGTTTCATTAATCAGCAAAAAATCATTTTCACCAAAATATGCATCGAAATATCAATATTTTATTCAATCTATAACGTTGAGATGCATCATATCTTTTACAGAGATGTTCTTTGCGTCGGTCTTTGTAAAATTTTATAATGCATTGTATCATTGTGATACAAATCGTATCATTGTGATACAAATTGTATCATTGTGATACAAATTGTATCATTGTGATACAAACCTTCTTCTTTTTCCACTCTGTATTTATCAACTTTTAACTGAGTAAAATCTAACATTTTAAGAACTGATAGAAGAGGAGGTTACTTGGTAAAACATTTTATCCTATATGTGGAGGACTGACTTCTAATTTTATTGTTTTCCTATATCTTGTTTCTGACTTATGGATGAATTTCAAAACATTATGATTATGAGTTAAATTAATTTTTAACTGAAAATAAAAAAAATATAATTAACTTATTTAAGATAACATTTTTCCTAAAAAGCAGCGGTGTTAATTACCTATGTAATCCGATTGGCAAGGAATTGTTCAGCTTAAATCACTTGCTTAAATGTTGTTAAACCTGCCATTGATTTTGACTAACAAAAAGTACATTATAATACTGAAACTTATATAAAATTTTCGTAATCTCTGAGAAATGTAAAAATTTAACATTAAATAATTTTGATATTACTATAGTTTGCAGAGGTGGATTCTATGGTAAACACTGCGAAAATTCATGTGGAAACTGTGCAAATGCATCAAATTGTGACAACATAACAGGAATATGTCCTTATGGGTGTCAGGAACATTGGAATGGAACCAAGTGTGATGGTTACTAAAATCATTAGTTCTTGATTTTCTTTACATATTGTCTCTTAATTATAGGAAAAAAATATTTTCTTTTATTAATTTTAGCTTAGGAAGATAATGAATAAAGAAGGATTCATTCAATCATACTGTGTGGCACAAAATGTTACCGGTACATGTATTTCAGAATGTGAAGATGGGTTTTATGGATCCAGTTGCAGTGAGGTTTGTGGAAATTGTAATCAGAGCACGTGTGATAAAACCAACGGACACTGCCTCACCGGATGTCAGGGGGATTGGATGGGGGTCAGATGTAATGGTATGAAAGGAAATGATTCTAACAAAGCAGCAGATTTCTGATGTTCTTAAACCATATTGTTAGATAAGCTTTAATGCTTTGTGTTAAAATATACGTATTTATAAAAGAATGTTCCGGCATATTTTTTTATGGAAACCTGAAATAATAACAAAATATAAGTACTTAAAAGTATAATAATTCATATTTGAATTATTAATTAGTCTGACCTTGTAATCGAAGATTGGAAAAATATATAGATTTTTTGTGCTTGTACTTCTGTTTGACCTTGCGTATGGTTATTCAGTGGGATGGACTATGGCTTTCATAGTTCACAGGTGCATTTGAATAACTTAAACCGTTGTCATAAGCTGCCATATGAGGTCATCGGTTTTTCAAAGGATTGATTTTCTAAAAGCATTTTTCATCATTGTTTTTCAGATTTATTTTATGGTCCAAAAATAGAGGAAAGCAACAGCGGGATAATTTTGGGAATTGTTATGCCATTAGTTTTGTCTGCAAGTGTATTGATCAGCATAATTATAGTTAAGAGGTAAAAATAACGGATTGTCTCTAAGATGAATATCTTACTTTGTCACATTTGTTAATGTATCTGCAAAGAACTTTTGATTAAATTGCACAAATGCTCATAAAATATACTAACATTAAACTTTAAAGTCATTATGTAATTGAATTCTGCTCTACATGTATTTGTTGATATAATTTTTCTGTGTCGACTCCTTTTAATGTTAATATGCTTTTTACTTAATATTTATAGAAATACAATTGTAACGCATATTTTTTTTTCTATCAGTGATTTTCTTTTGGATTAGGGTTTAAAAACATGATTAATGTTACGATACTAGTAGATTTTTTTTATTTCTCTAGAAGGAAAAGCTTGAACAAAGTATCACACGAAACAGAAAACCTAGCTGTGGTTTCTGTGGAAGAATGTGTCGAAGACCAAAATAAAAAAACGACAAATAAAAGTGGTATTTTCTATAGAATCATTATAAAATACGTATAAATATATACATTTATCTTTACATAAATGCACCAATAAATACAAACAAATGGTGATTGATCATATCATGAACCTGCATACGGAGTATACATATCTCAGTTGATTCGATGCGCAAGAGCAAGCTCTACGTATGAACAATTTCTAAAACGAGGTAAATTATTAACAGGCAGGTTGATGAAACAAGAATACCATCAGTCTCTTTTAAAGTCATCATTTCATAAGTTTACTTTATACACTGAATTGACGACGGATTTTTCCGTTATTTCCCGATGATGACCGGTCAGCAGGAGATGCTCACTCCTCCATAGTACCTGATCCTACCTCTGATGTTTCGGAGGTCCGTGTTTTCTCTACTCTTATGTTGTATTGTTTTTATCGACTTTAATATTAAATACTGTTCGTTATATCCATTTCCTTCTTGAATAAGTTTTATAAAGGAAATTGAATTTAACTTTAAACAATATTTTTGAAGTTGTCTTTGATCTTATTGCACGTGGTCCAAGATTTCAGGTGACATGTTCCGGTCTGCTCACAGAAGTTAAATTATATCTTCAAGTCTTATATTTCCTTCCATGAACATTATGAAAGTTACTTGTTTAAACAGGAATAGCCCATTTGTCACAAATATTCAAAACTCCAAAATAGGATGGGAGTATGTACGTTAAACTTCACATCCGTTTCTCGCTTGCGTACGAATGAGACATATTTTTTCACTGGTCATCTATATATAGACGTTATTTACACAGTGTGGCGTCACATTCACAGATGGAAAATATTACAGTTCTGATATTTATAGACCAATATTTACATTTGCAGTATATCTTTGTTAGATAAACCTTTTGAAGAGAAAGCATTTCAATTCTGTGTGAACTTTATTTGGGGATCAGATGTCATAGTGCAACCGAATCGCTCTGCAAGGAAATATCTTTTTTACACATATTTTTGTCTGTTTTCGGAAACAAGTTAAAAGCTATGAAAAAGTTAAAATAACTGACACATATAGATATTTCCATTCCACAGATGTTCAATAGATCTTCTTTTGGTGTAAAGAACGTTTCAAATACTTGAATTACACCAAAACATCAGACTTACCTTTTCAACCCGAAATTCCTTTGAAGTTATGTTAACTAATACAGAGGATATCACCACATTTGACTTCAAATATATTAAAATCTCATAAAATAATAAGATTATTCTCATTTGGGATATTGTTCTACGATTATAAATACACAATTCCTGAACTGGATTGCTGGACATCACAGTAAATATTTAAATGTTGGAGTGACACGAACTTTCAAACCATACAAATTCTAGGCCCCTGGGTCATTGCATCACAACAAAGCTCTACGGCGGCCTGTTCGTGTAATAAATGCAGTTTTATTCTTATTTTTTTCGTCTCAAATTTAAACAGAAGTAGAAATTACAATGTTTTAAAGTTTTCTGCAAATTGAACTTTATTTGGTATGTGATCACATCTACTAAGAAGCCCTTCTTAATTATTCGTGTTGTGTGTGTGTCTAACTTCATTCTACTCTAAATTTTGAATCCAAAACTAAATAGATGGGCTTCACAGAATTATTGATTACCACTCATGATATACTATACGTATATAATATAAAATACATGCATTTGTAATTTGATTGATTGATTTTATATTGTTTAACGTCCTGTAAAGTGTTTAATATCCCTCTAGAGAATTTTTCGCTCATGTGGAGACGTCACCGTATGCCGGTGAAGGGCATCAAATTTTGACCTTACTCGGCACTCAGGACCATTGAGCAGTCAGGGATCTTTATCGTGCCAACGCCTGCCGCTGACACGGGGCCTCGGTTTTTAAGGTCTCATCAGAAGGACCCAAAACTTTCACTTCAAAGTGTCAAGCGCATGGCAAAGGAACAGTTGCTACTAAGGTCAGTCACAGCCGAAATTCGTATTCACGACCTCCCGATTACGTAACGAGCGCTCTACCAAATGAGCTACCGTGAGCGATCATAGGTAATTTGAAAAATAACATTTATAAAATTATTTAGTATCGCTATTTTTTTCTTTTTAATTCTTATATTGATTTATTTTATAAAACTTCTAGTTTTATTCTTTAAAACCCATTGATTGATTGTACGTGTTTTCTTCCAATTAGAGATTTAATCACTCGTTGAAACAAATTTTTAAAATTTTTAAAAAACACTTTTATCCATTCTAAACACAATTAAACACAGTCGTGAATAAGTCTTGGTTTTCTTTCAATTATAACTATCTTAGGAACACGGTTTATTTCTTTACGGTACTCTACAGAATTGGAGGTGCGTTGAGTAGTCTAAGTGAGACAGCATGATTTCGGGGATAATACAAAACATGTAAAATCTCAATCCAATATTAAAAGTTAAATGTATTTGTCATTCTTATCAAAGAATAGATAAACTAATAGACATATGTAAGAGAACGAGAACCCTAATTTCATAATCAATTATTAAGAATACGACATTTCCGAGACATGTGCATTGTATTTCCATAACAAACAGATACATGCGATAAAATAGATAGAAATTGATATCGTTGTCATTTCTATGCTTGATGAATATAAAGTCCACGACAATAAAATGATTAATTTGATATTTGCTACTGGTCACCGACATTCAACATAATGTTTTCACGTTCATTTGTCACAGAAATCCCCCGAAATTTTTACATTTTGCGACATTTATTTTACAAAAGAGTGCACTAGGACTTTAACTCTCCCATAGTGGAAATTGGACAAATCCGTACATTAGGAATTTGACATGTAAACATGGATACTTCTGCATTTTGTATTGATCACGCAAATGCTTTAACAATGCAAGCCTTATTGTTTTATCTAATATTTTTTTATCAATTTAATCAGTGATTATATTTGGAAAAAATATTTTTTTAGTATAAACCAACTTAATTTTGAAATTTAGGTCAATTGCCTCAGCCAACACTTCACGTACAGACGCCTACACTGGATTTCAATGATGAAAGTGTATATTATAACACAGGGCAACTGAGTAATGATATTGGAATAGATGAACTACAGAACTATATTGCAACTAAAAGTGCTGGTGAAAAGTCCCTTTTCCATCAAGAATACAATGTAAATGAAATTCTTAGAGTATAGTCACTACACATTCTTATTTTCCAACACCAAATAATCTTGAATATTGAGTAGTGATAAAACGTTAATCATACACAAAGCACTCAACAGTTAAGTAACTCTTATGCAACTAGCTGCACAGGTGATATGTTTTTTTCTATTGTGGGTAGGTATGTCCGTTACAGCTTGTGTTTAGGACTTAAAAGGAACATTTTGAATGTTAATCTCAGCTTCCACCTATTAATTTTAAAATTAATCCATTAAATATTTGAAATGATATCGTGTTTTTACTACTTCAAACTCTAATATTTTATTTTCGACTTAACCATAAAAATTCCGATCAATCGACTAAATTTAGGTCGCTTCAACCAAGGGCGAGCTCAGCAAGACTAAAACACCCTCTTGTGAGAGAGTGTGATATATTTGCTATATCATAATTGTTCTCATTTGTATTTGCATATTATTGTGCGTTTCTTGATACAGTCTATATGAATAGAAAGTGTTATTGTAGTTGTATAAGTTGATGAACATGGCGGTTTCATAACCAAATTCCAACAGGTGTCTGTTTAAAATTTTAATTTCTTTTTAGAAAGGACGTAATTCCTGAAAGGTAGAAAATCTTCCATTAGTTTTTTTCTACCTCTCATCACCGGTATATTGTCAATTTTTTCACGAAATAGAAAATTGTTTCCCTTAGAATTCTCAGATTTTAGGCATATTGCATGCACGTATGAGTGAAATATACCTATGTAGACAAATATAACTGAAACTAAGAGAATACGAGACGTGTTTATGGTATGCACTATCACAACTATGATTTTATTGCGTTAATGATCTTGTGTTTACTTTTATTAACAAAATGATATATATTATAAGAAAAAGGAAGTGTTATTAGTTAACCATGTCCAATCAAAAGTACACAGGGATTTACTCCGGATTTTATTCTATACACCCTGTGTTCAAAGGCTAAAAGGTGTATGGAAGATAACGGGTCAATTCCCGTACACCTTTGATTGGACCTGGATAACGAATTCATTTCCTATGTACCATAAAAATGCTTTGTAACCATCAGAGTGTGTATCAATCTATCGATAAGATAACGACGTCCTGCAATGCACAGTGACGTCATATTATATTGTTTTTATCACAGCGAATGTATGCATTGTAACGTCACGTTTTATTTACAATCGACGGAAGCTGTTAGTACGGAATTTTACACCCAACTTTGTAACCAATTAAATCTTGTTACAAGCTAGATAGGAAATAAGGAAATAAAGAATTATATTCATGTTTTTAATTGTGTAAATCACTTTGTATGTCTTAACGTTTGAATTTATGGTTATATATTTAAATCTATAAAAAATGAACATGAACTCCAACATAAAAATCATCAGCAAGTTATCTAAATGATATGAAAATATTTTTATGCTCAATGGCATCTTTTTTTTCTTTAATTTTTGTTATTTTTAAGAGATATTCTTGATTAAAGATCGTTTTATCCCTAATGCAGATATTGCCACCAGCAGACATTGAAAACTGCCAATCAGCTCAGACGACAGAAAACATCACAAAGAATAGATTTAAAACGACATTTCCTTGTAAGAATACCTTTCGTGACAATTCATTATTTTCACATCAATTTTTAACATGTGCCCTACCCTTACCGTGGGGATTAAGGTAAAACATGTAAATAAAAAGAGATATATTCTTAGCCTTTGTGATCAATGCAAATCAATATTGCAAACGAAATATTCTGGCATATTAACTTATTGCTGGTGCCATAATTATTGAATACAGAATACAAAACTTGTCATTTTAACTAATGAATATTATTATACACAGCATTTTAGCTTTTTATATGCAATACAATTATATTACAGATGAGCATTCAAGAATTCATCTGAGAGAAAATTGGGATAAAAAAAGTGAAAGTGATTATATAAATGCAAATTATATCAGGGTAATAATTTTTATTTTAGTAATTTTTTACATTGTATTTAGTTTAGTACATGGCATGTAAGTAAATTCAGATCTGTTGTTTTAGGATTTGAATGGAGTAAATAGATTCATTGCAACACAAGGTATTTATTTTTTTCTTTCTTTTTTATTCGAATTTCGTGCTATATTAATTTTGCCTTATAATTTCTTGCACTCAACCTATTTCTGAGCATAACAACACAATGGATTTTAACTGAAATTAAACTATTGAATGGATCTTTTAAAATTTTAAGACGGTGCTATAGTCGAATTTTATAACGTTAGCAATACAACCATGATAACACATGCATCACCACTGTCTCTCTTCTGTGTGATGGCTGTTTTTCTGTTTTATGCACAAATATTTCACAAAAATATTGTTTATACATATCATTTATTGTATTAAAAAGAACAGACTTAAATAATTGTACACAGGTCCTCAAAAGAATACAATAGAAGACTTTTGGAGAATGATTTGGCAAGAGAATATTGAATGTGTTCTTATGTTAACAAATCTTGTAGAAAACGGAAAGGTATATCAGCTGAAGTATGTGCATGTGTTTTCTCTATTATAAGCGTTCAATTACTTATTTAATTTTATTTTTATTATATATGCATATATATGAAATATGTAGAGATAACGAACAGTATTTGAGCTCAAAAGTCCATTAGATATTACAGAGTAGGAGCAAACATAGATCCCTAAAACATCAGAGGTGGGACCAGGTGCCATGGAGAAGTGAGCATCCCTGCCAACCGGTCACACTCGCCATGTGCTTCTTTCCAATGCTCGGGGAAAACCGGGAAAATCCGTGAACCTACTAAACAATATTTAAAATTTCAGTCAGCTTTTGATTTAATGATAGATGGTTTCTGTTGTCAAAGTCATTGACCATGAAAATTATGATTTTTTTGATTTTTTTAAAATACATTTCTATGTATTCATTCAATTTCTTTGCTTTTTATTTCTTCGTTTGTTTTATGATATAATACCTTATATGACTGCTACCAGAAGAATTTTCCTTTTTATAAGTGAAAAGTATTCAAAATTTTTTTTAGAACAAATGCACGCAATATTGGCCAAATAAGGATCATCCTATGAAAATTGGTCAATGTAAAGTTTCCTTGTTAGAAGAATCTACATATGCTTTTCACACAGTTCGAAAGATCTCAATAAACAGACAAAATGTACGTAATATTTTTCGTAAACTTTATATAGACAAAATTTTATCTCAATGAATCATTTACTTTTATACGTAGAAAAGGGGGTTTTTTTGCAAAATTTTTATTGGGACTTTTAGACGACTGCATTTAAATCTCATTGTTCCTTACAGTCAAATGAACTGAGAACAATCACACAGTTTCATTACACGGCTTGGCCTGATCACGGAACGCCTGAGGAGATAGAACTCCTTCAATTTCACAAAGCGGTTTTGAAAGTATGGCAAACTGGACCTCCGTTATTGGTTCATTGCAGGTTGGTGATAAAAATAATCAATAGCAATAATAAATATAAAAAATACTACAGAAGATAAAATGAATTTTTTTCATTTTAACAATTTTTACAAAAATGGATTTCAACACTTTGAAAATCTTAAGCAGTATTGGTCAGTCTCGAATGATTTTTCTATTTTTTTGTTTTTCAACACTGTCTGTTATAGTTAGTTCTGTCACACTTCTGATATTCTGTAACACTGTAAAATAATATAATTTTGAATTCCTTTTACACTTTATCAATTGAATTATAAACAGTTTTTCATTGTTAAAAATTATATGTACCGTATTAACTATCATAGGAACAAACAATCAACTGCATGAACTTTGACCTTTCAGTGCCGGAGTGGGCAGAACCGGAACATATATTGGTCTGAATGTGTTACTACAACAAGGGAGAGAAACGGGGCGGATCAACGTTTTTGATTTTGTGAAGCAAATGAGAGAGGACCGAATGTCCATGGTTCAAACAGTTGTAAGATTACTTGATGTGTTTAAGATATATACATATAATGGATACGAAACTCTTTTTCAATTTTGCCCGCTAAAAATTCAACTCTTTCTGCTCAAAGAACTTACACCATCGGTATTTCCCTACAGGAGCAGTATGCGTTCTTACATAAAGCCATACTTTGTGGATCTCAAGATATAGAGACTCTGATTTCTGAACATGACCTTCGAGCAAAAGTACTCACCCTTTTGAATGATGCCTCGCCTTTTAATCAACAACAACTGAACAAGGAGTTTCAGGTTAGATGAATAACCAACGGGTAGGATCTAAACCCTTATCTTTCAAAATTACCACCCGTTAGCAAAGCCTGTTTGTTTGTTTTTTTAAGTTATGCATTGTATTTTACATTTGAATGCTTTTCAGTTATTAGTGGCTTTGAAACCTGTTTTTGATATTGAGATCTATGAAGATGCTGTGAAACCTGCAAACCGAACCAAAAATGTGGATATGGATATTTTGCCAGGTAAAATTTGGTCATACTACCCTCTGTACTTATAATGCTTATTATGCTCATTCAATTTAATACTTTTGAACATAAAAACTACATTTCAGCATCAAAGTATAGACCCTACTTAACAACCTATGTAAGAGGAAGAAATGACTATATAAATGCAGTATTCATTTCTGTAAGTTTCAGCGTTTTGTCTTTAATGTATCATTTTGACTCTTAAAGACAAAAAAACCCTTTGAAAGGGGGTAGGGGTTCAATTAGAATATTTTCTATTTATTCATGAAAATAAAAACGCAATTTCTTATATATTTGTTTTTTAATGCAATCATTTCAATTAGAAAATCAGTATTTTAAAAATCTAATTTCAAGGGATTTTTTTTCGGGCATTGAATTGATATATTTAAGAAAAATATCACAGACAATATTCAATAAAAATTTAACTTTCAGACATTTACGAATCCACTGGAATTTATTGTTACCCAGAATCCTCTTCCTGATACAGAGGTTGATTTGTGGAGATTGTGCAAGGACCATGACGTCGAATCAGTTGTGGTTCTAAATAACGAAAATGTGGTATATCAATGTTTATTTAGTAAAAGGCACAGTCCTCTTCTTTGTTATTATAAAAGCAATTTGAACAGACCCTCTTGTTATGTAGAACTGTTCCAACTCTGTCTCTCTTTCAATATATTTTCAACCTCCTGTATACTGGCTGTTTAAATAATCTTCATTGCATATTAATGAAAAAGATTATAAAGAATAGCCTTTTACTTCAGAACATCTTTTACTTAAGGGATCTAACTGGCTACCCAACGGAGGAGAAAAGCTTCAACGTAAACCTTTTACCATAACTACTAAAAATAATAAATTTGACGGTGATGGTATCCAACAAGATCGTCTTCTGATATCAACAGATGTAAGTCGATTATGCTTCTAAAACTTAAGATAGTTTTAGTTGTCGGTTCTCATTAATTATTTAGAAATTGTATTTAGATTTCTTAAAAAAAAATACACTTTTCATTAAAAATTATCAAATTTGAATTTGTTTCATGAACCAAGGATTACAAATCGTATATTGAAATCTTCCGAATTCCATCTGAAAATGATGCCGCTCTACTTAAAGTAGCAAAAATGCTCCTAGGCAAAGAAAATGCATCAACATCACTCGTCATAAGCAGGTAAAAATATATTGCTACATATGTGTTTAAATTCTTTTCCAAATACTATTATAAGAAACTTACGTCCATCGAAAAGTTAATTTCCTACACTTTGAAAATTAGATATTAAAAATCATACAAGATTTGATCGCAATTGCTCTCTACCAAGACTTTTTATATTAAATCTTCTAGCATGTATTTTCTTAAATTGTTTTCAGCTTAATGATATGGAATGCTTCCAAATCGACGCATGGACATATCATTATTAATTTATTATTATTTAAAGCAATGGTGCTGGTCCAGCGGGGGTGTTTTGTGTTTTATATAACGCCCTTGAACAGCTTCGTATGGACGGAGAGGTCGACATGTTTACAAGAGTCCGACAGATCCAGGCCAGGAGACCAGAAGTAATCACAACGCTTGTAAGTTTTGATTTAACACAGTTTGCAATTAACATTCGTCTAACTGTAAAACACAACGAAAGTCTTTCTACAATATGTTGTCCTAAGATAGCTTGATATTACTATTTTGATGTTTATCTTCTAACATATTGTATTTTAAAAACAGATGATATAATTAATTCTATGATAAAAACGTTGCATTGATTTTTTCATTTTTTATCGATAATATGACTGTAATTTTAAATAAAATGTGTACATAATGAGTTTTATCCCCCCTTGTTCTTTATATTATTTTTAGGAAGAGTACCGGAGGTGTTACAAGTTACTTGTTGGATCCGTTTCATCAGAGGGGATATATGCCAATGTTTGAGTCATACTCAATTGAGTCTTCTTTAATGAGAATTATAAGAAGTTCATTCTTCCATTTGGAATGGAGAGATTTTATAAAGGATCTATTTATATAAATTACTTGATAGAAAGTATAATTCATTTAACGTAGAACCTGCGTTGTATCACATCATGTTTTTAGCCTGTGCTTGAACCATTATGACATCATAATCAATTTAATGTTACTTTTTCTCGTACTTTACAGTTTCAAAAGAAAGTGTAGTAAATACTACTAAAGCATATTAAAATTCATGGAATTCATTTTAAAATCATGTGAAATACTTTTTTTTATTATAAAGCTAAAGGACTTTATACATTTCTCAAATTAGAGAATGAATGTAATGAAATTACATTGTGAAAACTTGTGAAGTGTATGCATGCAACTATTTTGAGGGAATGCAAAAATCCTAAAAATTAAATCTTCAGTTGCCAACGAAAGAGTATCATTAATAACTTCATAAATGTGTTTTGAGTCAAAGATGTGTTGAATATTCTGTAAAATTGGTTGATGTTCATCACGAAATGACTTTTCAGTGTTATTTGTTAATTATAAAATTATTTTTTCTTTAATATGGTTGGTGTTTGATTCAAAATTTTCTATCAAATATAATCTGTTTAAATAGAATAATACAATTTTTGATAAATATTAACTTTTTTAATATGAAAGTAACCCCATAAAGTATTTATTAAATCCTGTGTAAGTTCAAAAAGGTAAAGAAAAGTAACATCGGTAAATAACCTATTCCTCGTTAGTTTGAGGGGAAAGGTAAATACCTTATTTGCTTTTTGTAATCATTTGGGTATGTTCTTCATCACATGAAAGATTGAAAACATTCTGACAAAGACTTCGGAAAAATATTTACAAATTAAGGGTTGAAAATTGACTAAAAGTAATAGAGTTCATTTGCCTATTGTTTTCTTAAATGCGGACTTATCTCGTATGTCAATGAAATAAAAAAAAGAATTTATTATTGAGAAATACTGTTTTATACTGTTCAGTTAAAAAAGTCGACGAACGACGATGTTTAAATAGTAACTTTGAGATTTTTCATATTCTCTTTATGACAAGTACACCTAAAATGACTGAAAAACGTAGTCGCAGTATGTAATTAACATTTCAAGTTTCACAGGCTGCAATACAATTAATAACAAGGAAACATGTCATGTGTTTTTGACTGATTGATAAACGAGAGCAAATTTATCATTTTGAAAATTCTGTGACAAAGATTTTCTAGACATAGGTTCTACCTTAATTGAGTTCAGATACATTTAACATTATCAAAATCTCTTTAAATTGAAATATGTGTATAAAATTTACTCAACATACTGGTTTCTTTTCTGGCATAGAAGAAAGGATACTTGGAAAATATTTTTTAATACTTCAATAAAACTACAAATATGAATTGAACAAACGGTGTGTTCCCGTTTTGCGCACATTTCTTAATTCGGTATAGAACAATAGGTGTGAATTGTGTTTTCATAGCAATAATAGTCTGATTTCTGATTAGGATTCACCTGGGTCTACATGTATTTTACCTTTGTATCATTAACACGAGGAATAGATATTAATTTAATGTACATGAATATTTATTGTAGGAAATGAAATTTTTGAATATTAAATTAAATATTAATTATTATATTAAAAGTATGACGGCCATTTCTTGAAGAAGAAACAATTTTTAACGATGATGATTCAAAAATTGACACCGATTACTATTCATTACCAAAGGAGAAAACCACACAAATTTACAAGGAAATTTTTTATCGAAAAACCCCCATCCATCCCCCCTTCTTCCACCGACTTATATTATATTTGTTATATATGTACTTATATTAGTGTTCATATTTATTTGTTTGGCGTTTATTTTCTTTTAACCCACCCTTTTTTATGACAGGCATATCAGTGCCTGCTTTATGATATATGTAATTTTAGGGGGTCATATTGCATAATATGTTACCAAAGATTTTTGTATTCTTATAAAGTTTGTTCTAGTCTTGTCTGACCCCCTTATAATATGTCTATATTTTGTTTTGCGTCATTTACTTCAATAAATGACAATTTTTCACTTTCACTACTGTTGTTATTTTAATTTTAATCCATCAAAAAACTAGCTCAGTTGACTTGCCTTCGGTCTTGTATAATAACAGAGGAACATAAATAAATTTCTATTTTATTATAAAAGTAAAGATTGATATCATTGAAAACTTGTAATGGACATGATATTTTTTTTTTTGTTTTTCATTTTCTAGTTTTATTTTTCGATTCTCTCCTCTCCCCTATATTCAAGTTTTGGTATAGGTTATAGCAATTAACGAATTATCTCATCTGTCCAAATTCCCATTTTACACACATTTATACTATACCTGAAATTCAAATGTGTGCAAAACGGAAACAAACTGGACACACTCAGTAAAAGTTAACAGATGAAAAAAAAAATCAGAATACGTAAGATAAGTGCTAAAAGTATGATATAAAATTTGAAAAACATATGGAGCAAGTTGAATCTATGAGGAAAAGAACAATTATCAACAGACTATATGATTTTCCCGATCTCTTACCATTTTGCTTTCCCTGAAGAATTACCCAATAATTTGCAGTTTTTTTTTGTGTTTTTTTTTTAAAGAAAATTATAGCTAATGAATGAAGATTAAATAACTTTATCATGATTACTCTTGTTGTGTGCTTTTTTTTGGAGGGGGGGGGGGGGGGGGGGGGGGGG
>PRKT01000144.1:830540-885465 GCA_003671525.1 Saccostrea glomerata
GGGGGGGGGGGGGGGGGGGTGAGGGGGTGTATGGTATTATATTCTCCAAGTTCAAGAGGAAAAATCTCAAAGAAATATCCACTTTTCTTAGTTTTCTCCAGATTATGAAACACATGGAGATAACGAACACTATTCGCGACCTAAAGTCAAATTTGGCATTACAAAATAGGAGCGGAACAAACACAGACCTTCAAAACATCATTGATTGGATCAGGTGCCATGAAGGAGTGAGCATCCCCTGACAACTGGTCATACCCGCTGCGTGCTCCATCTCATGATGGGGATTAAGGAAAAATCCGTCTTCAATTCAGTGTTGAAATAATGGACTCACAATAAGTATGAAAAACGTTAGTCAGTTTGTGACTCAATGATAAATTCTATTTGCTGACAAGGTCATTGTATCAACCATAGATTTTATGAAGATGATCTCTATACGAAACTGGTTGGCACTCTTTAGCATGTTTGTACTTATCCATAACCTCTGTCCCTGGTGCTCGCCTGTCAGTTCCGATCACGGTCTCTCATCTTCACCGGATGTTTCGATCCCAGACCATGACATCCTCCAGTTGGTGAGTCAGCAGTGGTGGACTATCTACTACTCGATGGATCCTGACTTCAAGCAGAGTTCATCTCAGCGGTGCCATATCCAGCAGGATGACTCTTTTCCAAGTCTCCTTGCTTCTTTCTTGTAAAATCTTCCTGATACACCTAATCGCGTTAGCAGCTTCCACACTGATTGCGCTGGGAAATCTATACAGCTTACTTCTATTGGAAAAAAACCAGACGCATGCATCTTTATACCTGCAGTGTGTTATGAGATCTACATTTTAAGAATCCTTCTCTCATGTGCCACATTATAATTTTCTTCCAATGGCACAGTCAGCTCCATTGCGACCAACGTCTTCGCCTGCTGGAATGCTAAATCCGCGTCTGGTTTTAGGTTGGTATTCACGATGTTAAGGAAAAATAACTTCTTGTCTAGATCAACTCTACGCTCCCAGTCATATTTT
Source organism: Saccostrea glomerata (assembly GCA_003671525.1). Taxonomy (NCBI): domain Eukaryota; kingdom Metazoa; phylum Mollusca; class Bivalvia; order Ostreida; family Ostreidae; genus Saccostrea; species Saccostrea glomerata. Next base: position 831,551 of record PRKT01000144.1, read on the forward strand.
CTATCTAACACTAATGTCCACCTTCATGGTCTTGTGTCAGCCATGCTTTACCGCGTCTCGCAAACTGTACCTGCCTCTGTTTCTCGTCTGCTGGCCGTTTCCTTCTCCCCTTATCCTTTAGCACATCATCCAACCCCCGCAGGACTTTATTATGTTGTCATTTATATCTTCCCAGGATCAACACAACTTGGCATCCTGATAGAAAATGCGTCATTGTTCCTCTCTTTCCACATACCTTGCTGCTAGGGTCTTCATTGAGCCTCCACTGTTGCAAGTTTGCAGGAGGTTGGACTCTGTCATACACTGACCTCTGCAACAGGAGATTCTATACTGGTCCTCCACAGTTCTGCCGAGGTGAATTACCGCTCTGGTAAGTCCCACTTCATTCCGGTCCCATGTTTCCCAGTTCTGTTGATATGCTTCATATAAATACAGCAATGATCTGCTTATAATGAGGCGCAATTGGAACCAAAGGGAATTCCAAAAGGTTTTTAAAGACTTGGTCGCCAAAAATCACATGGAAATCTGGTTGTATCATCTGTACTGAATTTAATATAACTGTTACAAATAAAATCCATCATACAGTAAAGACGCTTTATTTCGATCTCATTTGATTCCATGCAAATGTTGCTAAGAGTGTTATATGTTATGCGTTAAGTCCAGCATATTATCAGTCCCTTCTCTTTATACAGGTGTTAAGCTTTGTGAGCGCAGCATAACAAAGCAACCGAAAAAACTTCTTAAAGAATAACGAGATCTTATAAGTTGACATGTTTAGTTTTAAGGTTGTCTTCGTTTTTACAACCCATTTTCTTCCCTATCTATAAATTCACAACAGCTATTAATCCTTTCAGAGGGGGGTTGTTCTGAGAAATCCAAATCCTTGACGCAAGACAATTCCTTTTACATAAAAAAGAAATTAAAGAAAATATCAGTATGCGTGGGTCTATTGTACTTTGAAATATTTGATACAAAAATTATTGTATGTTAACGTAAAAATATAATGTTAAGTGATACCATTCAGTTTGTATGAATAACTTGTGTGCTCAACTGGAATTCCTTTTCAGACAACTGAGTGTGTAAATAATTTTAATGTACAATTAAAAATAATGATTTCTTTTCATATATCGACACGATATACCCGGATGCGTTTGAAATAGAAGATAACACATTGCCTGACATTTGTTTCATATCTGGATATTTTACATAGACTAAGACGTCGACGTTTAGAAGTAACCTATACAGCCGAACCTAATCTTGTGTATACATTAATTTACCCATATTACCTGCCTTTGGGTTTATGCAGTACAGGGGACTAATTCTTTTTACACCCTCGATGCTGATATGAAAGCTTTTCTTTGCTTCCCGATTTAATGCTAGTTATCCGTATTATGATACCGATTATAATTGGGCCATATTTTTTTCGATACACAAGAGCATCAACTATGTTTGAACAATTTATAATTAGATTTTTTATTGATAAACAAGTTCAGGCAGCAAGAATATCAAAAAAGGAAAAATAGGTTTTTGAAGTTGAATACTATCTGATAGCTTGATTTATCCGATGTTTAACCCTTTGTCTCGTTGCGGATATGACTTACGGGAATATTTTTGATATCCCACAATAATTGTGACGGTTTTGCGTAAGAAAGATGAAGTAAAACGAAGTGAAGTATAATATCAAAAACAGAGTAAACATTGATATTGATGTATAAAAATGGAATAAAAATAATATCCAATGATTTGTAGTTGGGTGTGATTTTTATGCAACTCATTTGTTTTAATCCCAGGCTCTGGATTTAAAAAAAAAATTGTTAGATAAAATTAATCATATTCAGCTGCATATCACGGGAAATCCTCCATATATTATTTATTAAGTGATAATTTGTGTTATAGTTATTTGCCTTCAATCTTTTTTTAAAGGGAATTAGTTGGTCGCTTGTTTAACACTCCTTCAATAATTTACAGTCTTATTTAGACGCCAGTAAACTGGAAATGGATTGTAAAGAGTTTCATGTAGGTTCACTTTACGCATAAAATGGCCTTGTCCTCATATCAATTAAATGACTATCACTCTCTGCCCTATTTGGTGTGTCAAGATATGTAGAGACTTTGTGCTCTCTATTGCTATGACAAAATTTCTTTCAGAGATTACATGTATTAGAAATCGGTCTTTGTGAAAATGCAATGTTCTTAAACTTTGTAGAAAACAGGCTAGGCGTATTTGACTACTTTCAGAAAGGAATTTCAATACAAGCACAGTCCTCCATCGGAGAATAAAAACTTCTTTTTTTTTTCTCTACACAAATAGATCTTTCTGTAATGTCATGTAATTCCATATTTTGGATTAGGGGTTGTGCTTTACATGAAATGTTTAAAAAATGCTTCAATTTTAGGCCATTTCTAAAGGAATTTACTAGACAAGGCAAAAAGGACGCATTTTATGACGTCACCATGCATTGACTAAAGGAAAAATAACTTCATATTCATTAAATACATGGTCACAAACTTTCTAAATGATAAATACTGCAATTTCAAATTAAAGTGAGCAGTTTTAATTTTTCAGAAATTCTCACGGCTAAAAAAGGCCCTCTGCAGTTTTTGCTTTTTCTTGCTCTTTCTTGTATATTTATTGCACACGGTCTTAGAGGTCTAGGGATCTTATGCACTGGTACTATTTCAACATTTGTAGACGCAAAATAAGATAGAACACAGTGCATTTCGGAACACATATCAACGTATTTAACACCTTTAACTGGCTGAAGACTAAATGTTTTGAGTGGTTATGAGAAACCGTACGATTGACAGATAATTAAATATTGTTAATATTCATTGAAAGCAAGGAAGTTCATTTCTTTATATGACTACATACGCAGATATGAAAGTTTGCAATCGATTAAATTATTATTTTTCTTATGAAGTGTTACGAATTTTTCCTTAAAATGTCATCCAAATAATAAAAGATGTGCAATACATGTACTATCTCTGTAAACATCTCAGATCAAAAGGAAAGGAAATTAAGCTTTTTGGTGAAATATCTTTTGAAAACCCTTGGTTTCGGTTCTAAAGAAATTTATCAAAATGTTAGATATTCATTTAAACTTACAAAACAATCATTTTCAATATAAGTACCAATCATAATAACAAGGTAAATAAATTAATATAATATAAATATTCATTATTATATATCAGAGCAAAGAATCGGGAAGGTTCCTTTGGCCTTTCTGTAGAAATGCAATTGTAAAGGCATTTTGTTAATAGCGTAATTATCGTTGTTTATTTTATAAATGCGCAGTTTAGATTTTATAAATTTCAGAAGTGTGGCATTTCATTCATATTATATCTTACGTTCACTGTCTCGAAAGTGTGTGCTTTGCAATTATGAACCAAAATTTAATTAAAAAACGCTATGAATATTAAGGACGAAAAATTCAGAGGAAAAATGAAGGATTTAATCAAGTCATTGTACCTTTCAATGCTTTTAGTGGTTGCAACAGAATGTTTTGGTAAAAATTTCGTATAATAATTTTATATACATGAGAAAACAACATTATACCTACGTTACCTGTTTATAATCTTGACTTCTTTTATATAACGATTTGCTTTTTTCAGTTAGCATTTATTTTAAAAGATGTATATGCATGAATTGAAGTTATTCCGATGGTTTTTTTTTTTTTTGCTAGTTATCATTAATTTTGCTAAAAATGCCATCGCAAAAAATATTTATGCATCTTTTTGTCGACCTGTCATATCCGATATGGTCGAATAAAAGGAGAAATTATTAGGAAAAAATCAGCATAAATATAATGCGCTTACAGTTTGAAATGTATTTCATAACAGCTATTGCAAGCATCTACTCCAAATGCATTATTGATATATTTTTAATCGAACTCTTTCTGGTAATTGTATGTTTGGCTGATGGATATACATATTGTTTCTCAGTTGAGGTCTCAAAGTTATATATAGCCTACAAACAGAATAATTTGTTTCATTGCTTTAAAGATTTTATCTTAGGGCTATGAAAATGTATACACAGATCCTAAGGTTCGTGTATCTTCAATAACTTTTTGACTTGTAAATGTTTCGGTTAACTGATTCACCAATTAAATGTATCATTCAACTCAATCACATTTTGCATTTGTACAAATAATCGCGCTGAAGCTAATACGTAAAAGATTGATGAGATTATCATTGTGGAGAGAATAGATTTTATTACATTGATTGAAATGATAAAATCATATCTTTAATCAACGTTATTTTATTTATTCATTTGTAGAAAACCTCAGTCAACTCCCCGAGTATTCAGGCTTCCCAACACAAAGCGTATCATACAGATACCCGGCCGTGTACACAGCAGACAAAGCAGTAGATAGATATCTTCAACAAGATCTTGGTGAAGACACCTGTAGCATTACTTTTGGCAACTCCCACATTCACACGGCTTGGTGGAAATTTCCCTTAAAACGATTGGCCAATGTAGCATATTTGACAATATTTTTCCGAAACTCAAGTAAGATTTTAAAAAATTGTCTCAATTATTTGCTCTTTCTCGAAGAATAACTAGTTAATAGATGTATAAAGGGATTATCAATGCTTATACTAAAATTTATTTCTTCCTTGAAATTTGCTTATTGAGTGAAAAGCGATGAATACATGCATTACCACTTTATACCTAATGAGTGTTTAGATTTGTGTGTACATTTGCTAACTTACATATACCATAACTAAAATTGAGAAAACAACTTCAAGAATAGTTCCTTTTGCAAACCATTTCAGCTGTAAATCGGCACACAGGGTTCTCTGTGTATGTATTCAACGATTCCTCCTTCCTACCACCTTATGGTTTTGGAGAAAGAGTCTATTCCCATGATCCCTCTACCTGCCCTCATGTAGAGATGAATATAACCGTCAATAAAGTGGCTCAAGGTATAGCTTTGTATAATTCAAAGAACCCTCCCCTCGGAACAAACTGCACGGATTATGAACCGACATTTGCCACAATTGAAATATGCGAAGTATTTGTGATGGGTATGTGTTTTTACATTTTTAGTAAAATATCCTTTATTCTTCTTCAGAACTCAGTTCTAACAAGTTAGACATTATGAATCATAACGATTTATCTGATTGATGAAAATTCAATATTTTCAGGCTGTCCCCTGCAACATCATGGAATAAACTGTAGAATTTGCAGTCCAAGATGTCGGGATAGACATTGTGACATTTTTAATGGTTCTTGTATCAATGGATGCAGCAACGCATTAATGACTCCAAAAAATTGCGGTACGTTTTGTTTAAAGGAGCAAGAAATCTTTTTTTAAAACACTGCTGCTAAATAATCCTACATACATAGTTATATAAATGGGACAATTTATATAAAGCAACACTTTTTAATTTTATATTTTCATATAGAAGATTTTCCAACAATAAGTTTACACATACTTCAATTTTTTTCTGCCTCTTTCCTATTTTTATTGGATTAATTATAAAAGTAAAGAGATTCAAACAACCCCACACAATATCTATATATTAAAGATTCAGATTTTTTTAAAAATGTCTTTTGTGATCTTGTGATACAAATAAATGACCCAGTTTCATTTTCACAGCATGTGTAAGTGGACGCTACGGAACTATATGTGAGGAAATCTGTGGAAAATGTCTCACGGGAACAAACTGTGATGAGCATTCTGGGATATGTCATCATGGATGCAAAGAGAACTGGCAAGGTGCCAAATGCAATGGTATATCAAGAATGAATATTTTTTTATGGCATTGAATGCATTACTAAACAAAGAAAATTCATTCTTTCCGAGAGTTGTAGCCTAATTTGCATAATGATATTGTGACGAGTTGAAGAATTACATTTATGTTCCTTTGTAATTCATTGTAAATTATCATTACAAACAAGGGCACTGTTTTTACCTGTTTCTGCCTTGGAGCTGGGGGACGTTTGTATTGATTATTTTATTGATGTATTTATTTTTCACTTCTGAACCAATAAAGACTTCTGAAGACTCAAAATGCAAAGAATGATTCGGGAAAGTGTTATCTTGAAGAAAGCATACTTTTATATAAAAAAGCAATTTTGCTAATTGCATGCTCTTTGTTAAAGATTACTGATGCATTTGTTAGTATCAGATAAAGCAACGAAGATTATATTTTTAAAACGATTAAGTTTACACTTTTTTTCAGAATGTCAAGATCATAAATATGGGCCAAACTGCGGATTTGACTGTGGTCATTGTAGAAACAACACACCCTGCTCAAAGACAGACGGGACATGTGAGGAGGGCTGTCAGTCGGGATGGAGCGAACCGCTCTGCATAAAAAGTAACTATTTTTATTTGAAACAAACATTTTATGCAACCCGTATTGAAAATTAAAGACTAAATCTCACAATCCAAAGAATTTTAAGACCAAATGATTTTAAGACTGCAGCATTTTAAAAGTAATTATTAAATTCACTTTATTTTTTCCCGCTAAAGAAATAGTTTTCTCTGTCATTTATAAACATGTTAATTCTAAATTTAAATCTAATACAAGGTTTCCCATCAGAAGTGACATTAGGTAAGAAAAGTTTTCCTTCGAAACACATGTACATAAAAATGTGTAATAAAAAACTTAAAATTTTCTTATTTTTTCTAACCCAACGAATAACTAGCTAGCGCTTTTTAAGGCAATGTTTTTACATCAATCTTAGTATATTGCTTTGATATATGAAAAGAAAATAGTTCCAAGAAGAAATAGAAATTGAAAACTTTTTTATTATTCAATATTTAATGAAAATATCATTTTCTTCGAAATTTAAATCTTTATCTATATTAAAATAGTATACATGTAAAATTGAATTCTACTTTCTTTTATAATCACAGAATTTCTGTTTTGATTAATTCAAATACTGTTTTCCAGGAAGGAATACTTATTAAACAAGATGCCCATGGGCCTTATAGGTCACCTGAGTATCATGCGACAACTTTCCAACAATTGAATTTGTTTCATGTTTTTAACTAGAGGCCATGAAATTCAAAATTTTGAAAGAGACACCATTGCTTATCATAATCATACACTCAGCATGCTTATTTTGGTTATCTAACACCCAGAGGTAGATCAGAGTAACAAAGAGATAATGCATTTCCACTTTTAGTGAATTTCAGGACCCCTGGCTAAGGGCTTCTTGTGTAAGGGTGGGTCCACAGTTGAGCTCTCCATCCCGCAGGAACCACTGACCCTAGGGCCACATCTTTCAAAATTTTGGAATTTTTTTTAAATCTAATTTCATCATGCTATTGATAAATACCAAATTGCAGATTTCAAAGTATTAAATTTTTTCAGATTATGTTACACCCCCCCTCTAAGTACCTCTGTCCCAGGGGCCAGGAAATTAACCATTTTTGGAAGAAGCAGGTTTTTTGTCATTAATATATACTAAGATCATTTGGCATTATACCCAAAAACAAAGGAAAAAAGTTTTAAAGGATTCATTCATTTTCACTATATAAACATTAGAACCCCGCCTAACACAAGAAGCACTAACCCAGGGACCCTGAAATTCAAAAATCTCAAAGAGGTATCCTTCCTCCGCACAACTATGTGCTTAGTTAATGGGTTAAATACTCAGGTGCAGAAAAGAAGAGTTTTAAAGAATTTATGCATTTTCACTATATAATCAATAAAGCCCCGCCCTAACATCAGAACCCCCAACCCCGGAGCGGGCATGAAATTCACAATTTTGGAAGAGGTAGCCTTATTCAACATAACTAAGCACTTGGTTAGTTTTATTTATTTACCGTAAATCTGGAAATTTTTACGTCGATTTTTTTTTTTGCGAATTCGGGTCAAAATGCTGTTGATTAATTTTTACGTTTCAAAATTTTGCTACTGACCATTGCTTTGTTCACATTCTCTTATTCGTAATTTATTTTTAAGAAAAATATTTTTGCGAATGCAATGAACTCGCAAATTTGCTAAAAATTTATCTACAGCAAAAATTTCCAGATCTACGGTAATACTCAGAAGCAAAGAAGAAGATTTTCAATGAAATAATTTATTTTTTACTATATAATCTATATAGCCCCGCCCTAGCACTAGAATCCCTGCACCTGGGGCCATGAAATTCAACTGTTTGGGAAGAGGCAGCCTTATTTATCATAGCTATGCACTTGGTTAGTTTATTTAATGCCCATGAGCAGAGAAGAAGAATTTCAGAGAATTTTTGCATTTTCACTATACAATCTATATAGCCCCACCCTACCACTAGAACCCCTGATCCTGGGGTCAATTCACAATTTGAGAAGAGGCAATCTTATTCAACATAACTAAGCACTTGGTTAGTTTATTTAATGCCCACAAACAGAAAAGAAGATTTTCAATGAATTTATGCATTTCCACTTTATAATCTATATAGCCCCGCTCTAGCACTAGATCCCTGACCCTGGGGATAAAAAATTCACAATTTTGGATGAGGCAGCCTTATTCAACATAGCTATGCACTTGGTTAGTTAATTTGATGCCCAGGAGCAGAAAAGAAGAATTTCAAAGAAATAATGCATTTTCACTATATAACCTGTTTAGCCCCGCCCTAGCACTAGAACCCCTGACTCTGGGGCCATGAATTTCACAATTTTAATAGAGGACTCAACGCTAAATACAATCATACCAACAGCTTGATGTCCAGGAGTAAAGAGGAAGATTTTAAAAGATTGCACTAATTTTAGTGGTTTTTGCCCCAACCCCAGGTCCCAGGGGGGCAGGGACGATAAATTTCACAATTTCCGTTTCCCTTCACCCATAGATGCCATATGCCAAATTTGGTTGAATTGGTTTAGGGGTTTCTGAGAAGATGCTAAAAATGTTCAAATGTTAAAGCACAACGTACGACGCATGACGAATGACGACGGACAGAGACAGATAGCAATAGGTCACCTGATTTTACTCATGTTACAAGAGAAGAGAAAAAAAATAACATAATTACTTATTAATGCATTTATAAATGACCATTGAATTTTTACAGAAGACTGGGTTATGATGACCCCGTCTTTAATCAGCCTAGCTGGTTCAACCCTGTTTGTTGTCATCCTTGTCAGCATTGGGGTTCAGATACTCTGCAGGAGAAGAAAGTGGAAAAAATTAAGTAAGGAAAGTGAAGACAAATGTAGCAAGGAATCGGACCCAAATGAAGACACCGTGCGTTACATCAGTGGTCGAGCGGATTTAGCGAGGGATGTCCATAAATATAATGATATGACTCAAAAAGAATACCCAAACGACAAAATACTCATCTATGAAAATACGGTTTTGTATTAAATATGGTTCATACTGAAAGCTTTTTTTCCTCTTTCTCGTTCCATATCTGAGCGTTATTATTCCTATTTAAATATTTTAACCAGACATTGATCATTCCAAGAAACATATTTAACTCATTTGTAACATTTACATATAAAATATGTCTTTTAAAATTTTCTAAATAGTAAAGCTTATTTTTATTAACAGATCTACAGTGCATGTACTACAAAAAGGTGTATCATATGTCCATCTTTAACAAAATCTGTCAATGGAAATTAAAATGTTTCACTTAAGTAATAGTAAGTGATTATCAAGTAAATAATAATGATATCCTCTTGCACATTTTGGATTTTTTTTTCAGATAACTTCAATTTAAATGTCTGCATTGTGGCATTTCCAAAAGAAACATTGTCATTTCAACATTTCCTTTCAGCTCTAAAGTAAATTTGATGGAATCCAAAATGAATTGCCTATTTGAAGCCAAATTAGGTTTATTTAAATAGTTCTTTTATTGATCATGTAAAAGGGTATACATGGACAAAACTTCCTAACTGGATATAAATCTAAAAGTAAATGTCTCCTTTGATAACATGTAATTTAGTTCAAGTCATCCACCTTGGCGTCTCCATATCATATTCTTTCAGTTCCAGCGCGTATGATATCAAGGAACATCTTTCGTTGATTTTTAAGAATAAAGGAGGATAAATATTTTCGACGATGGTAACATTTGATAAGTCCTTACTTAGAATGTGAATATTTTTGCTGTCTTTTCCAGCCACATGTATGTTTCCTTTTGAGTCAATATCAAATATAGAAGGTCTTGCAAGACATTTGCTGCTGTACTTCCATAAAACATTTCCATCTTGTGATATGGCCGTGACAATGTGAGAAAATCACCCACTGTAAACAATATGACCTTCTTGATTCACAATCAAATGAAAGACGCCCTTTTCTGTTGGAATTTTGTTTTTTTCTTTTCCATGACAATCTAGTTAAGTAATGGCATCGGAACAAATATCATTTAAATAACGTCTACATATTCCTAATCCATAGCAATTTCCGGTAACTGACATAATTACTTGTACGTATTTCTCTCCGTGGCAGCTTACAAATAACTCTTTTCTTATCAGGGTCGGAAATAAATCTCCGTTTTCTTTAGGAAGATAATTTTTTGCTGTAGATAAGGCATTGTCTGTTACTACTATCCACCATTGTGAAATGTCCGTTTTGTAGACAGTTCCATCGTACAAGCCCCTTTCTTCTTTATCTCTAGCAACGTCTTTGTACAGTACTTCTGAAATTTCAACATCCATTTTACATATTACATTTTACATGGCCACTGATTTCCATGAAACAAACTTTAGCACATCTGCTGTATAATAGATTTGCTGCATGAATTATTTACTTTGTCGAATCTATTTAAAGGTTTTGCCTTGACATTCAATTCTTTTTCTTCATTTTTCATTGCCTTTATATGCTCATACATCTTGGACGCGTGCTTGACGCTTGATAACATGTCAAAGTGTTTATCTCTCTGTTGGCAATCACGTGATAGAGATGTTTAGTGCTACTTGCATTGAATTTTTTCCGATAGTGAATTTATTTCTTTCTCCAATGTTAATATTTTACCTGCAATTACCTTGTCTAATCTACACAATTCGTATTCCTCATTTCTCTTCAATTCCTTTTTAATACTCATTCGAAATTCTCTTAGCATATCACGCATTGAATCTGAAATTTTTCTAGTTTGGTAATATTTCTTCTCGATTATTCTTAAATGATACCCGTTCTTTTTGGTGTGTTTTTATATCATGACCAATGCATCTATATCGTGCTTTCTCAGTTCCTTCAGAGCGTTCTCTTAACATTCAGGCATCTTTTCATGTTCAGTTCCTCCACATAACCCACAACAAAGAACTCCGTGGTCGTCGCAAAAGAGTTCAACTGATCAATCACAGTGTTTTGAACATATCGAATTTGACATGGAAAACTAAGCAATTGTTTTTGATTGAAGTTCTGTTAAAGAACACATCTTATGGTCACGAGTTGTCAGTCCTTTTTTGTGTGACACTTTGAACATGTTTTGCAGAGTTCTTCATTACAGACCAAACAGTAGTCAACCGCCTCTATTTCTTAATTATCTCATACAGGCAGCGCAATGTTTCTGAAGCAACCAGTTTCATTAAAATGGTATTAAAAGGGTAAAGACGTCCATTTTTGGATATTTTAATTCGCCGACACGTTGGGCAGATAAACCCTTCAGGGGACTTCTTAGATTTACAACTACCCATAATGTGTGACGATAAAGAATCGTGACAGAACGAATATGAGCAGGGAAGACATCTTAGAGTCTTGTAATTCTCATATTATAACGAATGAAAGAGTTTGTTATTTATGTGATTTGATGAAAACAGGTCTTCCTCCAATACTCCACTTGTTACGCAGGGTTTTTTTCTTGAAACTCTGTAGAACAATTCCAAGTACATTCCCCACTGTACGTGGTAATACTCATGATAAACTATAGAACATTATAGATAATTTAAGAAAACTTCATTGATCACTTTGACACTATGATAACTGAAGTTATTTATAGTAAACATTTGATACTTAAGAGATAAATAAAAAAAATTAGTGTTCTATAGTGATCATTTTAATAACCTGATTTACTTTATTGATACCCATAAAATAGTATATTGTTCTGATGTAGTTTGTGTCAAATCATACAAGGTTGATAATACATCTGGATTGAAATTCTTAATGATATTTCTGTACTGAATCAATGTAAAAATAAAGGTTTGACTTTATAAAGTCTGTATATTTTGTAGGGATGTCAATTTGTAACCGGTTAACCGATTACTCGGTCGGAACGATGTCAATCGGTTAGAAAATCTGCAATCGGTTAGTCGGAAAAAATAAAAATCTTTTTACATTTGAACATAATTTTGTCAGAACTAACTCATTTTCGAAAAAAAGAGAAATATTTGCAAAAACGTTGACAATTAGGCGTTTTCACATATCCAATCTGACTTGGAAGTAATTATCGTTCTCCGGATTGAGATTGTAGGGTAATTAATTGGTCATATTTGTGTTTGAAGTGTTAATTACTGTTTAAACACAATATCGTTACCCTGACTGTCCTGTATATTTTAATGATGATTAAATCACCGTTGAAAAGTGCGATTTAGTATGTTTGTTTTTGCAGTTATCTATAGAATAAATTACTAAACAAACTTTGTAAATTAAGTGATGTTTTTTAGACTTAATACTTTTAGATTATGGTGTCAACTCAGAATAAACGTATGTGAAATCTGAATCGGAAAAATATAAGTGATTTCTCAGACATGATTCGTGCGTGCTTTTATTACATTTTTCTCCAGTCTATATTGAATTAAGATAAAATATATAAGCTTGTTTTTTTTAAAACAAGAATGGGGACAAATACATTAATTTAACATATAGACTTTTTCAGTCTTCTTTTGTATATGAATAGATCTACATAGGAAAAAAGAGTTATGTATATTACGAAAATTTATGCGTATTTTGATACGGTTAACCGGTTAATCGGTCGGAACGTCTTGCGGTTAACCAATTAGCAATTCTGTAATCGATTGCCATTCCTAATATTTTGTTTTACAATTTAATGTCGCTATAATATATTAAAATATTTAATCTCACAATCTCACAAGAACCATTTTATTTGCCTGTAATCTTGTATTACTGATTTTTAAAATCTTATTACAGATCCTATATGCATTACTGGCCAACTACTTTGAGTATTCTTAACAATGTTTAGAAGACACGCCGTTCAGTAAGGTATTGCTGTGTAAGCACTAAAACACTCCTAGTCAGCTGTGCATCCAGTGATTTTCATAAAAATAGAATATATGGGGATAAATAATTCGTGTAAAAGCGTCATGGATGTTTGTGACAAAAATTGATGCGTGTTTAATGTTCAAGGACTTTCATGTCCTCAAAATGATTATTTTTTATCTGAGGAAACGTGCATAGGTTCAATTTTAAAGTACTTCGAGTTTTTCCGACTATATGTAAACTATCTTACTGTTCTTTTGTACCTTTTGTTCAGAAGAAAAACGTTCAGGATATTATATATGTGTGAGATATTTATGATCAACAAGATTAATATGAGAGAAAAGTTTAAATCTTTGTTTAATTTCCATCCATTTTAATAACAATGAAATACTAGGCCATTTCCACTCATTATATCGCACTTAAAGAATATCAGACTCCAAAACATATTTTTCATATCTGATCTTTTATCTAATATATAAACAATGAGGACCAACTTACAACTATATACATTATATGATGGAATTGTTAAGCTTTTTCAACATTTTTTTTAAAATTGTTTAGAATGTTTAGTTATCACATTCATCTGATCATATTCTATACATTTTAAACAAAAGTACTATCAATGTTTTAAACAAATAGAACTGATGACAAAAATATCAATGAACAATGAGCTTGCTTATAAACAATACGGTAACCTCTCTTCCATTTAGATAATAATAAAAGTCCACGTCTTGCTCTGGAGAACTAGAAATAAGTGTCAAATCAAAAAGTAAAATGGGAGATGTAAAATAACATTATGTAATAAAGAATCTAAAAGTATCGATAAATTTCATTCAGTTGTCCTTAAATATTATGGAAAGAATGGCAGTGTCTATGTTTTGCTAATGGAAATCCCGAAAAACGTGTCTTCTCAAGAAGTATAAAAGACGGTTTACAAAAGCACTCTGTCAAAAAGATTCTGTAAAAGTCTCATAAAGTTTCAATTAATCAGTGGTAAAAGAGGTAGTACGGATAAAAGATCGGTATCCCAAAGCCTAACAGACAGACGAACATCCCTATCACTATTTTTTGGCTTGATATAATCTATCAAAAATTAAATTATTTTTTTCCTTCCTGTAAATATAAAAGGGATATTGTCCGCAAAGGACATCAAAAAAAAAATTATTTGGTATAAATTTCATCGTACGTACAGAGCAGGGAAGAATATTTCATTGGAACGTACTTCAAATTCTTTTTTCCGATTTTAACAAACCATAATGTTATATTTAAATAATAGAAGAGAGCAATGATAATAAAGGATTGAAGCATAAGAGCAAGCGCGTTCGAACTTATTCGTTCTAGCTATCGGTAAGTTCTGTATCTGATAGAAATATATTTTTTACTTTGCGTGTTTTTTATAAAGTTTTCTTATTTATTTTTTGGTGTGAATGTGTGGATTCTTGTCAGATGAATAACTTAATTTCCTTTCTGATTTAAAAGTTAATAGTTTTCATTGATTATCAAAATTCTAAAACTTTTTTTCAAATTTTAGGAAAATGATATCCTGGAAATAAATGGACGCATTCTTTAGGGCAGTGTATCTTGTACTTTGTTTTGCAGTTGCAACAAGATGCTACGGTATATATTTTGAACAATAAAACATAAGGAGATAACAGTATTCCAGATCAAAAATCCATAAAACAGTTGAAAGCAGGAGCAGAGCAAACAGGGACCTCCAAAACATCAGAGATGGGATTAGGTGTAAATAAAGTCATATTAAAATGTTAAAATTTTGATTTTTTTTTTTATCTTCTTAGTACCGTGAATCTGGAAATTTCTACGTCGGTTTTATTTTGCAAATTCGGATTAAAATGCTGTTGATTAATTTCTACGTTTCAAAATTTTGCGAATGACCAGGGATTTATTTACTTTTCTTATTGGTGATTTATTTTAAGAAAAATATTTTTGCGAATGCAATGAAATCGCAAATTTTCTAAAAATTTATCTACAGCAAAAATTTCCAGTATCTTAATTGTCAATTCAAATGTTAAATTTTACACACTTTTAATGATTTCAATATATAATTTAAATTTCAACATTTTATTTACAATTCTATGAAAACGATGATGATCTTTTTTGTTTGCTTTTCTTTGTGAACATTTAAGTGAGCCATTTTTCGAACAATGATTGATGTTTTAAATTGTTTGTGATAATTATAAACTTTTCTTCATGTGCATGATATTCCAAATATTCTTTAGCTAATGAAGTAAACTCTATTGTTTGTCGTATCTGATATGATTTTCGTTGAAAATTGCTTTATATTTGATTAGACCTCTTTTTGTTTATATTTATAGGAACATTCTTTTATTTTTTTTCGTGACAATTTTTATTGTATTTTCTCATTGTGATATTTTATTTCAGATCAGGCCCATTGCAAATCACAGAAGGGCCATTAATTAAATTACTGTAAAATTAAGGTATTAATTTTGGTGTGTACGATATTGGGCGGACATGCAATTTTCAACAAGTTACCGTAGATATGATTTAGCGCTGTCTGATTTTGCTAGTTATAACAGTTTAATATACAGAACAGCTAGCGATGTTCTTGATTTAGCGAACTCTGTTTACCGCCAAAATCGCTAAATAGAATACACCGATAAATGTAATACGTTTACAGTAAAATATTGAACAGAAAATGCATGTGGTGTAGTATTTTTAGATGTTTGATTTATCGTATTTACAAGCATTTTCATCATTTGCATTATGGCACCTGATCTCACCTCTGATAATTTGGAGGTCCGTTTTTGCTCAGTCCTATTTTGTACTGTTTTGTGGACTTTTATCTTGAATACTGTTCGTTATCTCCATATGTTTCATTTGTAGAAAACTTAGCTAGCCTCTCGGAGTATTCCGGTTTACCCACACAGAGTGAGTCCTACAGGAAACCAGACTTGTATCTAGCAGACAAAGCAGTGGACGGCTATCTAGAAGAAGATCTAGGTGAGGAGACGTGCAGTATAACTCTTGCTTACAACCTAATTCACACGGCTTGGTGGAAATTTCCATTAAAACGCTTTGCCAATGTTGCATTTTTGGAAATCTTTTTCCGAAAATCAAGTAAGGGCTACTCTCCTTTGAAAATTCGTCCTAATGAGTTAAATTCTGCTTTAATAAAAGATGAAATTAATATAAATCTCAACAGAATTTTAGTTGTTTGACCAAGCCAAATTTCAACACAGATATTTGTCTAATCCAATCTTATCAACACGCACAAAAAAATAATTGAATATGTTTTCATGTTGATAAAAATTGTTTGTTTTTTGGTTTCCTAATTTTTCATTTAAATACACCATTATCATACTTATCCAATTTTACAATGCAGGAAAATTTGTCTTTTACTCAATTTTCCAGCTGTGAATCGACATGTAGGATTTTCTGTTTTTGTGTTCAATGACTCATCCTATACCCCAACGCCTAGTTCCGGAGACGTAGTCTACATCCAAGACACATCTACCTGCCCACTTCCAGAGATGACTATAAAAGTAAATAAAGTGACCAAAGGAATAGCTCTGTATAATTCAAAGGATCCTCCCATTAGCACAAACTGCAAAGGATACGAGGAAGCATTTGCTACCATTGAAATTTGTGAAGTATTTGTGATGGGTATGTATCCTTCATGTATTGTTTTAAAGGCCAGTGCATATATATTTAATATCTTATGCATGTATGATATCTACTTTCATAATATTGTTCACTTGATTTCCACTTGATTTTTTGGCCAATTTAATGTTAAATATTTTTAGGTTGTCCTCTGCAACACTATGGGGAAAACTGCACGCTTTGCAATCCCAGATGCCGTGATCAACTGTGTGATGCATTTAATGGTTCATGTATCTATGGATGTAACAATACATTAATGATGTCATCCTATTGTTGTAGGTTGTATTAACTGGATTTGATTAAAGCATGGAAAAAATATTTGCTTTTTTGGTCCCTTGCAAGAAATTTCCACTCATTTGAGACTCCATCATACATTGTATAATGGCGAAGGTTAATGCTTCAAATGAAATAATTTAGATTTTTACATAGCGAAACTTTGATATTGGAGTAGGTCAAAATTTCTGTTATTTATAATTATTACACTAAATAATGTCTATGTTCATTCATATCCTTTCACAAAAACGGACAAATTATAGAGATTCAAATTAAGAATTGGTACTTCTTTTCATACTCGAAATTATGACTTGATATTTACTTCTTGAAAAAGATATGGAGGTTGATTATATCAGAAAAAGCCTTTTTACAGCGTGTGTAACCGGATATTATGGAACCATTTGTGAGAATTTATGTGGAAAATGTGTGAATGGGACCTAGTGTGATCAGCACACCGGAATCTGTCCACAAGGGTGTGAAGACAATTGGCAAAGTCAACCTGTAATGGTAAAATTATAAGACCACATCTGCTTCATACTTAAATGTTTCATTAGTAAATAAATTAATTATAATTAAATTAATTGATATATAATAACCTTTACATTTTTTATCGTTATTTACCCATTTTAATGAAGAAATTTGCCATAATACATGTAGATTTTTCTTCCATTTGATTTAGTACACAAATACATAGTTTGTTTAACGACCACTTTCTAACCCGAGGAAGGATATTGACAATTAATTCACAATTAGATGTGACAAGGGTGTCAACAATATCCTTCAAAATCACGTATCATACAGTCATCACAATAACAATGAATCCAAGTTCATAAACAACATTGAATTCAAGAAACAGTGAATGAATTTTCAATTATCTCCATGTTTTATTTTGAAATTTGAGAATATAGTGACTACGGTATGTGAATATACATGTACGTGCAGTTCATGATCATTTTAGTATTTACGAGTAGTACTTGTCATTCAGTTATTTTAATTATCACCCTTTACATTAATTCCAATCAGCAGATCATAACCTGTATTTGTCAAAAAGCTGTTTTTATAGCCAACGCTACATGTTTCCTCAATCAAAACACTTGGGCCATGGGTTTTGATTACCCGTGCGAAACTAATTATGTAACAACGTGTGTTTGTTACCCGCATTATCATTCATATTAATTTTTATCGAAAATTTGGTTTTTAAAATCATTCAAATGAATACAGAACTTTCTGAAGATGTGGAAGGATATTATGCCGATCGTTGGACTTCATTAAAACATTTATTGCTGTCCAGTGGTTTTTCGCCGCGTTGTATTGAAGATCTTAGGATGTACATGAACGTAATAGCATGATATAGGAAAGTCATTTGCGTTCAACTCAAGGACGTTTGAAAACTGTACTTGTTTTAATTGATTGTCAATTGCATGTTTTATTTTTTATATCTAATATATAACAATTTTATATTAACCTACCCTGTTGTTTGTGAAATAAAGACATTACGTAGATAAATGTCGTTTACATATAGCAATGGTATGGATTAAATCTATGAAGACAAGGGAGGTCACTTCTATAATAAACCGATTCAAGAAACCGCGATCGTATCAGATGAGAGGAAAACGTGAAAATGACAACCCGTGAAAAAAATCCCCTGTACGGTAACTTGATATCTGAAAAAAATCGTATATTTTTTCTTTTGCATTAAGTCCAGTCATATTTTCCTTTTATGTGCAATAGAAACAAACCCAAAACATTTCATTAAAATTTGTATGCTTCAGAATCTTGGAAATGAACAAATATTTTTCTTTATATGTAAATGACTAAATATATAGATTCCAGAATGTTCTTTTGTATTTTTTAATTTGGTACCGATTTGGTAAAAAGAAATCTTTTCAATGAAAGTATTTTCACTAATTTCATTTTTCAGAATTGACGAGTCAAAGTTCAAACACTTGAAGTTTTTTTTTTCACTTTGATAATCCCCCGAAATGCAACTAAATGCGAAATGAAATGCTTTAGCATCATATTTAAAAATCAAATTTAGATATCAAAGAAAAGTTAATTAGAATAGGAAAGGCTTTTCAAACTGAACTTCAAGGGTTTTTTCTTATAGAATTGTCATTTGTGGGTAATAAATGAATCAAAGATGTTTTATGGAGATAAATTGGTAAATTAAATTTAACATAATTTTCAGAATGTCAGGATTACAAATATGGGTCGAATTGCGTATTTAGCTGTGGACACTGCAAAAACAATATAACCTGCTCGAAGATCGATGGAACTTGCGGGAATGGCTGTGAGACCGGATGGAGCGGAGCACTATGTCACAAACGTAATATAATTTACCTTTTTTTTTAATTAAGAAAAATTATGTAATTAAAAGAAAAAATCTACTTTATTATTAAATTGTTTACACGTTTCTCAAAACAAATTTTATATTTCAATGGTATTTTATTATGTTATGTAAAATATTTTTTTTTTACTAAACGCTTATTTTTTTTATTGTTTTTAGTGTTCTCTGCAGAGGTGCTTGAAGGTAAGAGATTCTAGTTGTTCTAAATAAATTAAAGTTTCCTTTTATATCCTTTAGTGAATATACATCAGAGAATAAATAGTTTGATAGTGTGGTAAGATTTAAGGACACACTGAATGCCTTGATTTTTTTATGGATTCGAGAGGAATGTCCTTCCCCTAAAATTAACCTGTAATCGATTTCTTATGTCTTTTAATTCAGAGACTTTGATGATCTCCTTTTTTGAACATCTTTTAAAGCCCTGTTAATGATGTAATGCATAACATTTTCATTGATTATTATTTAAGGAAACGGATTTATACATAGATATATATTTTGTTTTATAATTAAATAGATAATTGGATTGTGAAGACCCCATCCATCATTACCCTCTCTGGGTCAGCCCTTTTTGTCGTCACTCTTGTATACTTGGTAGTTCGTGTTGTGTGCAAGAAAAGAAAACAAAACAGAACTCAGAAAACTCAAGAAGAAAGTAGCAGAAAATCGGTTTCAAATATAGAAAACATGCATTACGTTTGTTGTGAATCTGATCTTAAGGGTAACAACCAAAGCTATAATTCTAGCTCACAAGACTACACAAATGACAATATGTCCATCTATGAAAATATTTTTGAATAATTTGCTTTATACCATCGTCTTCCACCTTCCACAAACAATTTTACAAAGATTTTGTACATTTTATTGCTTGAAAGAATTATTAAAGACGCTAATACATCTTGTATACACTCTACAAATTTGTAGATATAGTTTTAAAACTATGCTACATCAATATTAAACAAGGAATGCACCTGTGAAATAAGAAAGTCATAACGCTTCCTCTCAAAAGTTAAAGGCAAGTTTAAAGTTTTTTCGGACATACACATAAACAGTCAAAAAACACAAACAGACGGGACAAGGCAAAAAAATATATTACCCGAAACTTCGTTTACATAGGCATAACAAATGCTTATATTATTTTCTTTCTTTACTAAATATAACTTTGACGAGAAAAAAAAACAATATATTTCCCATTTATGTCCTGAAATTTGTTTTCATTGTCCTCACTATAGGTCTGTTTGTCTCTCTGTTGGCTGTCTGTCCCAAAAACCTTTTACCGATAACGTTTGATTGGTTGTGATTTCTCCTGTGTAAATTCCTTGTGATAAGACCTTCAATCGTTAGAAACTTATTTGACCTGGATTCTGTCGCAAATTAAAATAAATACTATTTTATATGACGTAAGTGGTGGTACGACGTACAGTGTAATTTGTAGAATATTTTTAATATTATTGTATTTTTTTTTCTTTTAAAAATGTTGAATGTGAAATTCATTTTTATTTTTTAAGACTATCTTAAGGGTCCTCCACACACACATAGAGCTTATGTTCTAATATTATTAAGCATTACTTTTAACAAGCATATCAACCTTTAAAAACTGACCAGGGATTTAAATGTAATTTACACGGAATTTTTAAAATAATAATTTCAGAAGTTTCAAAAAAGAAAAAAAGAAAACCACCCAAGGCATTTTCATACAAAGCACCAAAAATTTTGTCTTACCCTATCGTATATTTTTTATGCCCACAGAATAACCATAAAAGTTTAGTTTTATCGAGCAACGTATTTTTTTAAAAAAATTAATTTAATTTATAAAAAATAAATAAAATTCATTTTCTCTCAAATACATCAAGAGAAAAATCAAGGGAAACTCACTTTGTATCGAAGAAAACATCAATGAATTAAATTACACCAAACAATTGAATTACAATAAAATGCACTAATGTAGAAAAAAATATGTTCAAAATAATTGGTATCAAAGTTCCTTTTTTGGAATTATCTTTCCGGTTGACCGGTTCTCAAAAACTTTGGTAAGTCTCCGTAATAGTTACTCATTATTGGCTAATGAACTAGACAGAAATACACGTAAAAGAGGAAAACTAGAAACACACACTATTCATCAATATTTATAAACACAACATGCACAGTGAAATGATGTTTTATCGAAAAACACAAATTAGTGTGCAATAATATCACCTTTCAACACAGATGTAATAACATAAACCCGTCGTGTGCGTGTCTTTTATAGAAAGGAAATCTTTTTCTATTGGTCACTCCGTGACCATGCCATGTGTTCATTGTTTTGAGTGTCCTACTTTCTCTTTTGAAGATTCCCGTACAAGCTGTTTCCAGGAAATTCCCCGAGGGAAAAACGAAATAAAACCGGACGTAAAAGTAGTTTTTCTTTATATACGTCACATGTAACATGATGTGGAGGACCCTTAAAAATCGTCTGGTTGTCATCCTGGTTGACCCTGTAATAGTAAACTCTATATTGTGTACATTAAATAACTCCTCAAATCCATAGTGTGTAGTTTTATTATCAAATTAACAACTTCCTCTTCCAAAATAAAAAAAAATACAATTTACTACAATAAAAATAACTTATAATTGGTCTTTGCTAGATTTAAAAGTTTAACTTTGTTTCATTTTGCATTGATTTACACCTTTCACAAGAAATACATGATAAAGATTATAGACTCTATAAGATAAAGTTATTAGGAAACCTGACATTTATTTTAATTCCTCATTTATTGATAACGCAGTCTCAGTTATGTAGTTGTGCTTATTGGTGGTATGAGTATTGAGCAGCCTGGAGGTTCCTTATAGCCTGTTGACAGATCCCTAGAATCTGCCACGATATGTCTCTGAGTTATAAAGGTATATACCGTCCCTGATCATAGTGAAGTAGGGTTTGTAGATAATTTAGAACTGTTAGTGCTTTCATTGTGTCTGTATGTCTGTAACACAATACCTCAAGCATGTCTAACAGTGTGAAAGGTGGGATAAATAGAATCCAACTCCTCTAGAGCTCGAGCAAACTGTTGTTCTGGTATCAATTCACTGATATAATGGATATGACTATGTAGTTTGATATCCTTTGCTACAGCCTGTCTCATCTTTGTAGACCACGACTGTCCTCCTAAAACTTCAGTATACTTGTGTATATCTACAATTAAATTATACAACACATAAGGCTGTACTAACTTGACCTTGATCACCTGTATAATAGATAAAGCTTTCGTGTATCTAAGTGTCTTGTGATAATATATGGCTATGTACACCATGTCAGTAATGAAACCAAACTTGGCTCCTAATTTCAGCATGTGACAGGACATTTTGTCAGCTTTATACCTCAGTTTGTTTTCAGATGTGTTACTTCACATGTGTAACATAAAAGCAGTATTCTGAAGAATATCACTTGTAAATTTCTGTAACATAATGACTTGATACTGTGTCAGGAGAGGTAAACCTATCATCTTTTCTATTGTTTGTAGACATTTCGTACAACTTTGTATGCTCCATTTGTTACATATAACATTTGTTATATATTTGATGATATAGTTTTATATCCAACGAAGCTTCTTCATCCTTAGAAATCAGAGTATGTTCATCTGTATAGATTGGGAGTCTGGGGTTATGGAGGACGTTTATAACATAAGACCTATTGGAGGGACTGTGTACACTAGCAGGGATGCTAAAACCTTCTCATACAACCCATACAGTCTAAGAAATAATTGTTGTTGTTTGTTGCCATAAATTTTACTCAAAAACATGTTGTTATCTGGATTAAAAAAGTTAGAACAGATTCCCTCGTACACCCATTTGAGGATAGGTTTAAAACAGACCCAAAAAGAAGCCAGGAGGTTTTGTGCACACCAGTGAGGTATTGTATTTTGTTGAATTACCCAGAAAACTACTGTTTTCATTTGATAGGAACACAAAAATTTATCATCGTCACTTAGACCATTATTAATTATTTCTTTTAAGAGTATTTTGAGTTAGCCGTAAGTTAAAAATTGACAGCGGTTCATTGCATACACGTTTTAGTTCTGCCAGAGAAAAAGAAATTCTCCATTCATGATCTTCATGTCTTCCTAGCTTATGTCCTATTGCTACGAAGTGACATCCATTTTTTACTATATCATCAACATGAGGCTGGGCTATGATTGGCATCTGTCTATCCACGATGTGGCAGAGGGAGGCCAAAAGTCACTAACTAAGCAGTAGGCATGATCATATTCTATATACGTCTAGTAACAAGACAGAAGCCAGAATCATATTTTCTTGTTTCTTTTGTTCCCATTTTTCCGCTTACACCAGTCCATGTGGTGCGGAGACAGCTAATGATTCAGAACACATGATATTTCTGTATGTAGAATTAGATATATGATGTCTACTATTCATTATAATACAAACCCTCTTAATTTTTCTGTACCAGCTTGGTGACAGTAGATATAACAAGGTAGGTCCTGATAGACTATCAGAACAGTCACAAAGGATCAGAGTATGTCTTTGTGTGTTATAATACTGAGACTGAGATAATTCCCTGATCACACGATGATTATTTGGCCACAACATAAAATCTACATTTGATTCTTTCAGGTTGAATCCTTTTCTTTTACTTCCACTCAACATCGTACTGAATTCCTCACTGATTCTCACTTGATTTTCAATAATATCACTGAGTTCCGAAACATCTCTCATCATGGCAATCGTTTGAGAGGCCCCCAGTTTACGACACAGTCCCACAAACACTGATTCTGATATGTGCTGTATGACTGTTCTCCTGGTAATGATTTAAGGCAATCTTTTATTCTTGATTTATACATATGCCACTTTTATATTTAATAAAATAATGATAAAATGCATCATTATCATTATAAATAATAAAATTTATATTTACTTTTGAAAAATTAATTGTAATTTTTCTATCTATAAACGATTTTTTAAATGCATCTGATAATTTAACTTTTCTCAACTTCCTGTGAACTCAATAATTTTCTTAAGGATTAATTTTCGAGGTTTACAAAGTATGAAGAAACCCACAAATTTATTTCCACCAAGAGATACAAGTTTTCACATGTATTTCTACTTAACAATCTTTCAACCACGAAATCAAATCCATATATACAAATATATTTTCCTAAACCAAAATGTGACCCCTCAAAAGTATGCGATTTACACTGCAACAGTATTTTGATTTTTTGAAGGAATGAATTGATTATTTAAAGATGTACCAGCATTATCTTTATGATCTACCATAGACAAGGAAGATTCCTGAAAATTTTAGTTTTTCCTCCCTTTTTGTCCTTTTGGGCACTCAGGGTCTGTTAACTGAAGGTTTACTAAACTGTACAATCATGAAAAAACAGAAGCAGGGGTTATGGGACTCCCTATGGCCGACAAGGAAATATTAAGGTTAATTCTTTCCTTGCATATGTAGAAAATTTCTTGTTTCTTTAAAATAACAGCTGGGAGAAAATTGGTCGTATCTTCTATAAATCTGATAGTGCTCTCTCCTTAATCAGAAGGTCATTTGTCTGATCCTCTACTACGATTTACATGACGTTAAAAATAGGAAGTAACTGTTCCTTCAATAACTAGGCACTTCAAATTGTAGTTACTAAGGATGAGAGCTTAAAAACTTGCTCAATAAAGATTCCTCACTGTTCAGTGGCGCTGAGTTCCGAGTTGAGGTCTGACTTTGAAGCCCTTCACCGGTATATGCTGATGTCTCTACATGAGGGTAGAACAAAATACAATCAATGTCTCAATCATTCTATAAATCAGGTAGTGTAGATCAATGCTTTATCAAATAAAGGCCTTTTGGATAAGATGAGAACAAAGTGTTGTTTTTGATTTTTAATGTTTTAGATATTTAACAAATTTTTCTCGACAAATCAGATTCAAATACACGAAAGTATAATATCATTAAATATGCATATACACCCCTCACGATATTGTATTCATTCTTTCAATTTCGTTGCTTCTAAATATAAATAGAGTTTGAATTCCTTATTCGTCTTCATGTCATTAACAGTTCATCAATATATCACACATTAAACTCTTCGTCTATTTATAATTAATATTTATGCGTACATTTTTTTACTAAACGTTTTGTTTGATTCGATGGTAGATTTGCTTGATTGGAGGAAATGCGAATTCAGATAATTTCAGTACTAGTAAACATTTTTTTGTACCAATTTCTATACTTACATTGTATGTATTAGGTCTTTATTATTATAATTATTATCGAATTTTATCAGGTCTTCCTGTAAATACATTTGATTCTGTGTATGCAGAAAACCGTAAATAAAGAAAGAAAATCATTTTCAAACTTGTTCCTCTTTGATCAGTGAGGGTCTAACAACGACATCGATCATTACATTTTATAAAAATGTTTGACGTTTGTTTATTTTTTTAAATAATAAAGAACAAAATATTTATATCGGGAATGCACAAATTATAATATAGACCATTAATTATTGAATTGGAATGTTATGTAGCCAATTGTACATAACGAGAATTTTTGCAATATAGCGTTAATTAAATGTTGCACTTTCATCAAGAGCAGAACTAATTGTATATGAAATGATATGAATATTAAGGGATGATCTTTTCTGTCTTACGTTTTACGGAGTTTAATCGGATTAATAAGAAACAATAATCATGGATGGGGTATGGAACTCATAATCACAATCAAACTCCATATCCAATGTTTCTTTTATGATTCATTCATCGTTCTCGTCATTATGACGTCTTATTAATAATGTTTAATTTGACGTCACGTCAAATTTTTAATTGAAATCGGAAGCAAGAGTTATCTCGCCCAGTGTGTTGTATATATTGAAATTGTATGTTGTAATTGAATATTAGCACTTTAGATTTACAGGTTACAGATACACTGTTTGCAGTATTTTAAATTCTGTTATTTTCAAATTACGGGACACAGGTGTAACAGTTAAAAATATAAATAACTGTTGTACTTTTTTACAGATTACCAGGAATCACCATAATTCAAAACAAAACTCACTTTGTATTAAGTAGATATTATTGTTGTTATAAGAATTTGATTTGCTGTAATTAGCTTTTTAACTATTTATAGTCATAGACATAAGTTTGACGTTTTAAAGTATAGAAAAGAGTAAGACAAATCTAAGTTTCATTTAGTTTTCAATTATATTTGGCTTGAGTTCATTCCGGTCCAATATTAGCTAAAATGTAGTTAAAAAGTTAAATAAAGAAAATTTTTGTACAATGTTCAACTTCTTCAATGTCGTAATACAGGCAGTGTTGTTAATACATTACTGTTAGAATGGGAACATGTATTTTTGGGCAGGGAATGGCCAAATCACACAAATCTTACCTGTTATTCTTTACACTGTATCATATTTATACAAAATTTGTTTTTGAAAATTTGAGTTTTAAGGTGAAAATCTAAAGACCTAAAATTCAAAAATTTGTTTGGAAATTTGAAAGGTTAATTTTTGGACTAAAATATTAAATACCAATATACCAAATCAGTTTCAATTTGGAAATTTAGAAATTTGAACTAAAATATCAACACTCTAAAACTCAAAATAATTTTTAAAAATTTGAATTGTTAAGTGTTACTGTATAATCATTTTAATTCGTGGGGGTCAATGTTCCTGGGTAGGCAAACATTTGTTGGTTCGTGGGGACATAATTTCGTGGGTAACTCATACATGTACGAGGGTTGTCCGTAAAGTTCGTGGACAACATTGATAATTATGGACAAACATTGACAAAATATTTGAAACTATTATTTTCATTAAGTTCGTGTTTCATTTTACAAATATGCAAGTTTTCAACAAAAACAAAGCACAAATAGTTATAATTTTTTCAGATACAAAAAAGACACACACTCATACCCGGAGCACTAAAACGAAGATTCTTGACGTTACCGACGTCAAAAGCTAAATACGAGCACTAGTAACTTTTCTCAACATAGTCAGCGTTTAACTCAATACAATTTCTTATGTCGTTTTGACCAGACATGAAAATATGCACACAATGCTCAGGTTTCACTCTTAAAATAATATTTAACAATGCCTGTATCATATCCTGTAATCATCCAGCCACTGTCCGTGTAAAGACGATATCATTTACGGAAATACGACATGAGCACGTTACGAAATTCATATTTTACAGCACTGCATTCTCGGAATAATGTTTTGCCTTCACGCATGTCATCCTGTAAACTGTTCATTCCGTCCGAAAATATTACATACCAATTAAATACTATTGAACGACTTCTTTTTACTATGTTTTCTCATTTGTTTACATAATGTATTGGTCTCTGTAGGTGTTTTTCCGGTGTCAAAGCAGAATTTCATCACTGTTCACTGCTCCACCTATTCCAAAAACATCTCTTTTTTTGAATGATTCCGACCCTGTTTTAATAAGTTCTAACGCTGATTGCTCAGCCATTTTGAGACTTAGAACGTTCAAATTTTGCGGGTTTGACGTGATATCTTCTGTCAACCTCATAATGTAAAATTCTTTCAGATTTCCCAAGATTTTTTAAAAATAAAAATGAAATTTAAAAAGTGATCAATATTTTTTTGATTAAAATTTTGCGGTGCTCCGGGTCTCCATTCCAAGTCTAATTATGAAGTCATAATTTTAATTAAGCATTTAAAATTGAATAAAATTTTCCATTATTTAATTCGCATAAAGTAAAGTATTAGAAATATACCAATAATATATATCAATGACGCAACCTTTATTAAATTTTTGGCTTGTCCACGAACTTTACGGACAACCCTCGTATATACAGAAGATTCAATAGACAATTATGTTTACGAGATAGATGTTCGTGAGGATGTTAATTCGTGGATAAGAGTGACCCACGAAATCCACGAACATTGGTCCCCCACGAACATTGATGATTCCACAGTATACGGACTTATCATGATGTGTAACACTGCTTACAAAATGTGGAAACTTCCTTACTGAATCAAATTCGAACAAAACATTGAATTTCCTACTAATCAAATATAACTCAAGTAGTCAATTTCGTTTCCTGGACGCCTCCTGTTGCTTTCGATGAAATTTTCTGATACAGATTTAATATAAATAACACTTGAACTTTGGTTAAAAGAATGTCATGCTGAGGGAATAGTTTTGTCCTTAAATATAAATGAAATCTTTAAACATCACTGGATAGGTATAAAAGTGCAGATTGCTAAGATTTTTTTTTTCACAATTATGTTTACGAGATAGATGTTCGTGAGGATGTTAATTCGTGGATAAGAGTGACCCACGAAATCCACGAACATTGGTCCCCCACGAACATTGATGATTCCACAGTATACGGACTTATCATGATGTGTAACACTGCTTACAAAATGTGGAAACTTCCTTACTGAATCAAATTGGAACAAAACATTGAATTTCCTACTAATCAAATATAACTCAAGTAGTCAATTTCGTTTCCTGGACGCCTCCTGTTGCTTTCGATGAAATTTTCTGATACAGATTTAATATAAATAACACTTGAACTTTGGTTAAAAAAATGTCACGCTTAGGGAATAGTTTTGTCCTTAAATATAAATGAAATCTTTAAACATCACTGGATAGGTATAAAAGTGCAGATTGCTAAGATTTTTTTTGAAGGGGGGGGGAGGGGGCATTTGAAACAAAATAAACAAATAGGAACTATTTATCACAATTCTCCGCCTTTTTCATTATTTTATTCCACCAAATTTTTATTCCTTAGAAAATGATGTAAAATAATGTGAAGAATATTGCCTTTTTGTATACAGTCCTTTGGTCAGTTCAGAATAGTTCTTTATGTACGGGTTGGTAATAAATACACTAGATAAAATTGCTAACGCACCACTAGTTTTTTCTTTATTGCGGATTAATTGAACATTATCCCGATCGGTCAATTTTAAATGATGTATACATTCTCCGAAATATGGATTTAAATAATGTTCATACTTTATTTGGGTTAAAATATCGTACACAATGAATTTTGATTTTATTGAATTGTTTAAGCAAGATATATAAAATATCATTTATATTTTACTGCTACCTTAATGTTGTCAGTTTTAACAGGTAATATCACCATTTTGTCATTGCTGAAAAAGCTCTAATTGTAAATTTAGAAGAAAATGATGAGAGAGCAGTGTAATTAATCCTCTGGGATAAATATTCTGCTTTCTGCAGAAAATGAAGAGGCTTTTCTTTATTTGTCACATGAAGATTAATGAACACCGTTGTCTGCAACTGATGTTTGTTTTGAAATTAAGGTCAATCCTTGGTGATATTTGCATTCACCTGATTAAATCTTATTTCCATTTCTAATTTTTTTCTTGTGATAACTTTTTGAAAGTTAGCGGAGTTTATCTCTAAATAATTCTTCCAGAATGTAAATTAGGCAGGTCGATAGGCCTGGAGCTACGGAAGCCTAATACAATGTATGCATGCAAAACTCGTGCGCATCTTTCTCTATGCCTGACGCTAGGAGGCCAAATATGCATGTAAATCCCGTGCGGATCCTTTGTGTTTGGAGTCAGAAGGCAAGAACTAGACAGTGTAATTGGCATGGAAGTCCTCGTGTAATTTAAATCTATGTTAATATTTTTAAGGTCTAAACTTACAACTTTATAGTACTGTCTACTTAGTTTAGTATGCCAGGGACATCAACGATAGTGAGAAACATGGAATAATTTAACGCATAACGGGTTTCGCCACTATCGTTGATGCCCTGGCATACTGTACTAACTAGACAGTGATACCTTTATTAAATACAGATTTAATTGAGTTATTATAAGCGAGATGTTTTTCTTGTTATATGCAAATACAAGGTTACTTGACCTTCTTTTCTGATATAAGTGTTAAGCTCAGTTTTTAAGAAAAAATACCAGATATTTTTATTAAACTTTATATACTGATTCAAATCGATGAAAGCTATTCAACTGCCTGAACATTTTTACACATTCTGTATTATATAGAAAGTAAAATTTTCAAAACAGTAATCTATTTTTTTTTTATCAATATATGTATGTCAAAAATTACAAATACCTATTTTCCATAAGGATTACAACTTTCTGCAATTTATACTGAATCCACATGTGCGGTGAAATTTGGAACTTCAGAATTAATATGGATATTTATTATAGTAGTAAATTTGATTAAATAATGTTCTTTACGTTGACTCTCTCTGTATATTTTTTTATTATGATTATCATGTATATATAACTTCTCTGATGAGCCAGTTGGCTTAAAGAAAAAAATAAATCACCTC
Organism: Saccostrea glomerata; assembly: GCA_003671525.1. NCBI lineage: Eukaryota > Metazoa > Mollusca > Bivalvia > Ostreida > Ostreidae > Saccostrea > Saccostrea glomerata. The sequence goes on from PRKT01000144.1 coordinate 862,174, forward strand.
CACTTAATCACCGTTTACTTCGTTACTTTATTCATCCAATTTTGTATCAAATAAAAATGATGAAGTAGATTTTTTTTCATTCATTATTTTTTAAATAAACTTCCTGAAACCTTTGTATCGAAATGTTTCTGTTGTTTTTTATATGGGTATAAATTGAAGAACAATTATAAGGAAGGAAGGAAAAAGAGAAGCCAAACGGGAAACCAAGTAAATAAATTGAATATTTCTCTAATTGGACTACTTTTCAGCAGATTGAATAAGCCACATAAGATCATTGGAAGACATGGACCTTTTACTGTATGTTATCTGTGTTGGAATGAGCTTTATAATTGCTACAGAAGGTCTAGGTAATTATATAATTACTTTTATATTACCTACTTGATTCGGTTTAAATCATCTTTTCGCAAATACTATGGTGAATACAATTAATTTTTATAAAGAATGTTTATTGACGTTTTTTCCTACAAATAGCTATACGTTGTGATACTGAATTGCCTACGAATTTTAATACGGGGTCCCTTGACCCCGTCTAATAGTTAACGGAAGTCGTTGGGAACATACGAATTAAATTTACGCTATATGAAAGAATTTATACATTGTATTGACTGAAACATAAACGTTCGTATCAAACTGATTGATTGATTGAATGTTGCTTAACGACTTTCTCGGGAATTCTTCACTCATATGGAGACGCCACTACTTGCCGGTGGAGGGCCACAAATTTTGTCTAATGCTCGTCACTCAGGGCCTTTGAGAATTAAGGGATCTTTTTTGTACCAGTCGCTACTGCAACAAAAGGCCTCGGTTCATACGGTCTCATCAGAAGGGTCGGTCTCCACGCCCCACAGTGGGATTCGCACCCGCGACGTAAGAATTGACTCCTTACTTCGCGACTCTTGAGCAGACGATCTAACACCTGCGCCACGCGGGCGATTATGTATCAAACTGAAGAAAGTAATAGTTTTGTTTTCGTGTGTAGCAAAAAAATTATTTTGATACTGTCTTTCAGTACTGTCAGTACTTTGATTCTGCATGCCCGCAGTCCTGACTGAATTAAAACTCTGACGCCCTTGAAAATTTCAAACTAAAATCAATTTAGATCGAATTGCTCAAGAAGAGTAAAAAAATAATATTTCTTGTAGTAGCTTTTAGTTTTGGAATTTTTCGTGGTATCCCTTTGTCTTTTATCTTTGGCCCTGCAGTTCATGATGGAAAAACAAGAGCTACCTCTTCCGTCCTTTCCTTTTGTCGATCAGTTTAAGCCGTTCACCATATATCTTATCTATTGTATACTTAAAAAATTTTAGCATTTTTCTGCCGGAACAAGATAAGCATAATGTGAAGTGTTCAGAGTAAAATTATTATTAATTTACTTTATCATTAAGCAGGTCAGAGTCTAAAAAGATAGAAATGTGGCATGTAAAGCGCCTATCGTTATTTTTATCTTTAAACCTCATATACGAGGGGTGATCAAAAAGTCCGCAAACTAATTGAATAACTTTTAAAATATTTTTCAAAGTGAATTTTTGAGTTTATTCTTTTCAAAGTAGGCTCCTCTAGCTTTTATGCACTTTTCCCATCAGTCTGCCCATGCGCGAAACACGTGGTCCAAGCCATCATGTGACGTGACCCTTATCACCTTGTTCACAGCAGTACCAAGATCTTCCCGGGACTCATATTTTTCTCCCCATGGGTTATCTTTCAAAACTGGAAATAGCCAGAAGTCACAAATTGCCAAATCTGGGCTGTAGGGGGGGTGAATTAGGTTTTCTATACCCAGTGTTTCCATGGTGTCCATCACAACTCGACTTTTATGGCTAGGTGCGTTATCATGGTGCAGAATGAATGCAGATCTTATCAGATCTGGGCGCTTTCTCTTTACTGCTCTCATCAAATCTGATTTGATAACCCGTGCATATTAGTCCACAGTAACTGTAGTTTTAGGTGGTACCATGTGATTTAGAATTATACCGTTGATGTCACAGAAAACTATGAGCAAAACATTCCCTGCTGACTTGGTTACGCGTGCTTTTATTGGTGATGGCGGGGAAGGATGCTTCCAAATTGAACTTTGTTGTTTACTTTCTGGCTCATAGAAATGTTCCCAAGTTTCATCAAATGTGATGATTCTTTTCATGAAACAATTTTGTTCTTTTTCATATCAACTAACGTAGGACCGGCATCCATTCACTCTCACCCTTATTTGCTCTGGCAGAAGGAGGTGAGGGACCCATCTCGCACAAACTCGCCGCATGTTAAGCTTACTCGTTAAAATCTCTTGAACTGTTCCATAAGACATGTTAAGATCATTAGCTATTTCCTTAATCGTAACTATTCGATCTTTCACCACATACTGTTCAACCTCAGACACGTTTATCCCGGTACTTACGTTCAGCGGGCACCCAGATCTATCAACATCTTTCACCGTCTCCCTTCCCTCAATAAAACGTTTCATCCACTTACTTATTGTACCTTTTGAAAGCCCACATTCCCCATAATTTTAATGTAAATCATCGTATATTTCCGTGAAGGATTTACCTAGTTTTACATCAAATTTTATTATAGTTCTTTGTTCAAGTACGATTGACTCATCCATTTTCGTCACAGTCGCCTCTATATTGACGTCATTTTAACATCATGACGTCATAATTATGACGCACATTTCAACATGACTCATACTGCATAAAGCACATGTTTAGGGCTATATTTGTGACAAATTTCATTCTTGTTAGAAATGTAGATAGGTAGATAGAGAATTAGTTTGCGAACTTTTTGATCACCCCTCGTAAATAATCACAAGTAAAAAGGAATCTGATTGGCCGCGGCAGTCACGTGGCCGTCGTGTTTGCCCTGCAACAAAACGTCGTGTTCTACGCATTCGGATCACCTCGGGTGACTACCGTACCCTAAATCTAGATGTAATCAGCCGAGGTGTGTCGAATGTTTTCACATCTTGTTCCACGATTGTGACGTCACAATGTGGCGAATATGATGATTACTACTGAGTTTGCTCTGTTTATATCTGATTAATTATGTCGATGTAAAATTGTAAAATCTAAATATTTAGAAAAAGACTTTCCATGAATGGAGAATGAATGTTACTATACTGTGTATATCAGATTGACTTGTCACGAGGGATTTTTTTTGAAGCGCTTTATATATATATATAGTGGTGTAACTAATGCCTGTTTCATATTTTTCTCATCAAATGTTTACTCTATTTTACTTTATTTATTGGATTTTCTTTATATCATCGGCATTGCGTTTTATTCGGTCTAATAAAAAATTTATTGCATGTATGTTCGGGAGACATGAAGATTTTTTCGCCAGTGAAAAATCATATTCCCCTGGGCCGTTGCCCTCGGGGATATGGTTTTTTCATGGGGTGAAGAAATCTTCATGTGTCCCTCACAATCATGCAATACATGTAATTGTATATAATCTTTAATATTATTTACTATTCGACAGTGAATATGTCATAAAAAAATGCTACAAATATGTTTGAAAAAAATACAGATAAGGGGACGTAGGGCTTTCGAACGGAACAGCGTCCGAACATAAAACTAAATTAAAAATAATGGAATGATACAGAACACTACGTTGGTTTTTTTTTTTACTGTTTCAAGTTATATACATTGTATTTATTAACTCATCATCGTCTCAAGTCATGGTCCGGAGTCCACATACGAAAAGTGCAATAATCCTGTATATTTACGCCTCTCTATTGTGACATTATATTCAGTCAATGACAAGTTTTGTTTCCATTGCAATTGAAATCAACAATAAACATTGACCAGATGTATTTCGTACACTGCATGGGCATTGGTACTGAAAGGTCGCATCGAAGATCATGACCTAACTATGGGTAATTTTTTAATGAGCTTTAAAAATATTCTCTTCTCATTCAACCACATCCAGAATGGGAGAGGATCGGACATTTTGACCGTGGTTTGCATCAATGTAATTCATGGGAAACTACGAAATTTTGACCTACGATCATTTTTAGGAAACAAAAAGCATTTATCTAAGTTATTAAGGGGCAACCCACATATTATCATAACCAATAAATTTATCTTTCACAAAATATCATAGGAATTAACAAAGAGCATTTATCGAAGTTGATAAGGGTCAATCCACGTATAATCATAATAAATAATTATGCGCCTGAATCCATAGATCCGAGGCTTGTATTGTTTTTGTCCTGGTCGTCTGTCTGTTTATCTGTTTTTCTTTTTGTCTGTGTGTCTTTATACATTAGCCTTAGCCACAACTTTTCAACCATGAAAGATTGAATCTTTATATTTGTATACTCCACTTACATGTATTAAGCTCTTTCAAATGACATCAAAGTCAATGACTGTAACCTTTACTGTGACCTACAGTGCCCCAATGACACAAAGCATTTATAGAAAGATATCTCTTAAAACATTATTGTGTATATGCTTAAAATAGCGTATTAATCCGCAAACTTAAACCTTCGCCATAGTTATTGAACCTTTAAAGATAGAGACCACATTTGGTAAACATAATCAACAAATTAAGCTCTTTTAAATCACTCCAAGGTTAAAATATGTGTTTAAAATAGCCATAATTTTAAAACTCTGAAAGATAGAGTCTTCATATTTGGTAAGCCTATTCCACTAATTTGGCTCTTCTAAATGACAGGTAGTTCAATGGCTTTGTAACCTTGACTGTAATAGGTATGCTACAAATGGCGTTTTTTAAACCTTTACCATAACTTTTGAGCCATGATAGGCAGAGATTTAATATTTGGTATCCACACTCCACTAATAAAGTTCTTTAAAATCACACCAAGATTGATGACCATGTTACCTTGTCTGTGATCTATATGCGTTTTGGTACCTTCTTCATAACTTTTAAACCATAGGATATATTCACTGCATATTCTATATGTATAAATTCCACTAATTTAATTAAGTTCCTTCTAATGGCTCTAAGGTCTATGACTATGACCTTGACTGTGACCTTTATGCTTAAAATAGCTTTTTCGTACACTCTCCATAACTTTTGAACCATAAGAAATAGAGACTAAATATTTGATAATTTTATGTGTATTCCACTAATCAAGTTCTTTCAAAAAACACCAATGACATTGTGACCTTGACTGTAACATATATGCTTAAAATATTTTTTTTCGAGCTTTATTTCTGCCGGGCGCATATTGATTCACACACACACACACCCTCACCCTCACACACACACACACACACCCTCACACACACACACACACACACACACACACACACACACACACACACACACACACACATACCCTCTCACACACATACACACACACACACACACACCCTCTCACAAACACATCCTCTCACACACACACACCCTCACCCTCCCTCTCTTTCACACACTCACACCCTCCCACACACACACACACAAACACACGCGCACCCTCATCTTGTTTTATCTTTAAAATACAAGATATGTTTGTGAAACACTGATGTCGTCGTATGAAATCTTATGGCAATGGTTGAATTCTCTCAAATTAATGTCAGACTCCAAATGTAAAGATCAAAATTGTTGATATCCAAAAGGAAGGTCTTCCTACAAGAAATACACCTGTTAAATATAAAGCTCTAGTTTAAATGTTCAAAATTTATGACCAAGGTTAAAGTTTAAGTAAAGTTAAAGTGGGCCAACTTATTAGGTCAAGGTCAAAATCTTATATATATTTATACCTGGTGAAAGGATTTGTCAAAATAAATACACATATGAAATTCCTAGCTCCAACTATTGACAAGATTTGGCCAAGGTGAAATTGTAGCATTTTTTGCAGTTAGTCAAACTGCAAGGCCAAGAGGTCAAATTTTATTGTACCCAAGAAAGGGCTTATCACAATGTAAAATTTCTATGAAATATAAAATCGATAGCCCCAACAACTTGATAGTTATGGCTAATATTAAAGTTGACAACAGACAGACAGGCAAACACATAAGCAGACAGACAGACAGACAGATGAGATAAATACAATACACCCAGGGATGTTTAGATCCGGATAAAATGGATTTATATGTTAATTAGCTCAAAGACAATTTCAGAAAATCTTGCGCGAGACAGAGGAGCAGCGTCACAGAGTACCACACATGATAATAATTGGGCGACAGCAGACAAAGCCATAGACGGACAACTGGACGGGGAAGGAAGTGCCTGTAGTTTTACACGGTCTCATATTGGTAAAACAGCGTGGTGGAAATTAACTTTGACTCAATGGTTCAACGTTGCATATCTGCAAATTTTCTTTCGACAATCTAGTAAGCAGCTATATTGTTAATAGTATATTTTTCTATAATTTTCTATTAGTTTGCTAAATATGTCTGAATATAGGTATATGTAACATTTTCATTTTGCAACATCCTGTTAATGTGTTCATTTTTAAGCATACAACTTTCATTTCTTTACGCTCCCCTTGATGTTGAAAAAGTATATCATATCTGTCTTTCACAGTTTAATGAAGAGTATTTATTTTTAAAATCAGCATTGTTTTAGTTTTCTTCAGTGATCCAATACTGAATCTTGTCAATTCCTTATATTTGCATACTTATTGTCATTTCCAACTTTGAACATAAACTCATCAGTTGTGTGCACAGGACTATGAATGCAACTCCTTTGGCAATAAAATGAGGGCAATTCGTCCCTCGCACTCGCAGAGTTGAAACTACTACAATAGTATAACAAGAAAACATTGATGAAGCCATCATTTGTTGCCGGGGAAATAAATGAAGTAAACAATGAGTCTTGAATATGATCATCAAACCACTTTGTCGTCTAAAAGTAGTTGAGGTTGTCAAATAATTAAACAGCAACAATAATCAATTAAACAATAATTGTTTTGTACATGTATGTCTTGCACAATATTTTACGTGTTGAAGTTCAGTTCTCATGTTTTGTACCCTAATAACCAGCACACGGGGTTTTATCAGTTGATTTAATAAGAAAAGGATTACTCCATGTTTGAGGAATTTCCGAAGCGAGACAAGTATCTGATATAAAAATTGATGAACCAAGAAATTCAATAGTCTTGTCAAACTCATCATTTTGCAACTTCTAATGACGATACAACGACACTTTTAGCAACTACATATGAATTTCGATCTCTTCTCAATAAAAATTAAGTTATAAGGTCATTTTTGAAAAGTATGACAAACTTCAACGCCAAGGCCACAGAATGAAATAATCATAGTAGATTTAGAAAAGCCTTGTCACAGGTATTTCACATGTGATATACTGAAAATGTATTTTATTTCGCATGTACGATATTTGAAAGAAATTAATTTCTCAACAAGTTAGCGTAGATCTGTTTTAGCGTATTTCCTACTTTCTATTAAGAAGAACAGATTGTTTTGTGTATGAAAAAGAAGACTTTTTGTCATGGTGATTTGAACAGAAGATGTGAGCGCAGTTTCATAATTAGAGTAAAAAGAAAGTACATTGTATGGAAATATTTTTTGAAATACCTTTCTATATTTAAGAATATTATTTAAAAACTAAGATCTATTGTTTTTGCACAACATTTTAGATACAAGTATAAAGTTCTGAACGCGTTTTACTAACAGTTTAGCTTGTATTAGGTGATCTTCATTCATACTAGAACGATTTCGGTTCATAGTCCTGTGAAAGCAATTGATGAGTACGTGGTCATAGTGAAAAAATAAAGAGTATACAAATATTCAAGTCTAGAAAAATCTAAATCTTCCTTAAATTGTCAATTTGATTATTAAGTTAAAATCCTCATGTATTCACATAAAACAAAACTTTTTTGTACAAAATTTTAGGCTGTATTTTTTTTTTTACACCAAGTAATAGGAAAAGCAAAATTAAAGTCCATATTCATAAAAATAATTTAATATTACTCCTCATATTTACTTTTTAAAGGTTTTTTTTTATTTGCAATCTATATTTTCCTAGCTTTAAATCGCCATATTGGATTCAATGTGATTGTGTTTAATGAAACAACATATGTACCATCATCTAACAAGTTTGACGGTGGATACAGAGTGTTCACCCAGGATCCATCTCACTGCATAGAACAAGTGATGAATGTGACCGTCAGTAGAGTGACTAAAGGAATAGCCCTATTTAATTCAAAAGATCCCCTACTCAACACAAGCTGCGCAGGATACGAACCTTCATATGCCACAATTGAAATATGTGAAGTAATGGTTATGGGTAGGTATTGCTTTAACAAAAATTAGAAATTGAACCAACTACGTATACTTACGTTAAATTGTTTTTCTTTGTTTATTGCATGCTTCTTACAACATTTTACAAAAATATTTTACATTTCTTTAGGGTGTGAGTCACAAAAATATGGCGAAAAATGCATACCATGTTCATCTCATTGTTTTGACCAGAAATGCGATGCCTTTGATGGTTCCTGTGTATACGGATGTAGCGATAGGTTTATTAAACCACCGGATTGTACGAGTAAGTTTAGTTTTTCTTAAACTAGTCGGCAGTTAATTCTTTATTTAAAATGAAATGCTCTTTTGAATAAATTCCATGTCTGGTAAATACAATTTAACATATCATCATAAATGTAACCATGCTTTCAATGTACAGAATTTGAAGGAGTAACCTTCAATTAAATAAGATATTTTTTTTTAAATCTTGTAGTTTGTAGAGACGGATTTTACGGTCATAATTGTTATGGAACCTGTGCTAAATGTAAAAATGGCGCTGTATGCAACAACACTACAGGAATATGTCCAAATGGATGTCATTATCAATGGAATGGTTCTATGTGTAATGGTAAGAATTGCGTAACAATCGATTTCCTTATCCGATCCTACACTCTTTGCTTAACCTTTTGCGTACAAAGCCCAAGAAGCGTTTTTTTTCAGAATTCAACCAAAATTTATATACAATTTCTTGTATTTCGTTTCAAAGTATGTAAAAACGGATTTTATGGTGACAACTGTACAAAGACCTGTGGTCATTGTAAACCAGGAACATATTGTCACAATTTGACGGGCATTTGCCAGGAAGGATGTGATGACCGTTGGAATGGTTCAAAGTGTGATGGTAAACATAACATTAAATTTGTAAACATTTCACATCTGAAATCTAACCAGAGCCTTTCTTTTGAATTTTTTAAAACTATATATAATTTTATTGATATTTTTTTTCAATACAATGGCGGCAATACTGTGAGTAAAATGAATAATTTGCTCATTATCTTTCCCGTTTGTCTGTACATAACTACATTGTAATTAATTACAACAAACCTTTTTTAGGCCGCGTATGCCTTCAAATCTAAATTATGATCAAAATAAAGACGATAATTCTCCTAATTTTCCTTATGTTTTTTCTCGCTTCAAATTTACACACCATGTTTACATTCGGAACTCTCTGGAATCTTCCAAATTATTTAATGTACTGAATTCGAAGTGTTGCCTGTGTTTATCTTGCTAAATAGTGAATGTACGGAACAAATTCTATTATTAAACCGGGTCCATAGAACACTTATCATTTTAACGATAGAACATTGACTCTAAAAATTGCACTTGTATCAATCGAGAAGCCATTACAACATGCAAAAGAAGCGTCTGAAAGATTACGATCAGTCGATTAAAGGGAATTCGTACGTAATTTAGTCGGATTTTCGTAATCTGTCCTTGGTTGTTTTTATCGGTTTTGCCGACAGGACCGAAAGATTTCAAGAACTCTGACTTTAATGCATAGAATGTACACCTTTTTAAGGCGACGGAAATTGCATAAAGAAATAAATGAAAAAAGAAGCTCTGCAAAGGTTTTTGAGGAAGACAATAATAAAATTGAAGAAAACCATTTAGAGATAAATGGTACGTATCACTGCACAACAAAATGTTTATAGGTATATGTGTATGACTTCTGAATAAAGATATTTCAATAAAAGAAAGAGGGAAAAGGGGGAAAGGCTATTTATTAATATGCATCACCGCGAGGAGGAGTCCAGATGTAAATATTATAATATCCACTTAAAAATTTGACTTTTTGTTTTAATTTTTACAGGTGATTTACATCAATCATCAACTCAAGAATCACGGCTTGACTTTGCTGGTGATTATATGTACTACAATACAAATCAAACAACCAATGATATCAAAATTGAAGACCTACAGAAAAGTATAGCAACAAAAATCGTCGGTGAAAAGTCCCCTTTTCTTTTGGAATATAATGTAAATTTCTATTATAAATTTATAGATACCTACATGTAGCTATTTCGTATTTTCCAGCATTTCCTTGGAAATACATTAATTACCAGGAATTGCCAGTATTTCCTACCTTCCTTGCAAATAATAACAATAAAAATAAATTCTTTTATTTAGACAGGATAGCACAATTAGTACATTATACTAGTTTACATTGTGTTCCTGTATAAAATATATTTACAGACAGATAAAAAAAAATTGAAGTAAAAAGTAGGGTTTAAAAATATATATATACATATCATATTATATCAGACATAATTGTAAAAATATGTGAGTATTTCCCTCTTTTTTTTGCCAGTTGTGATATAAATACTTACTAGTATAATTTTGAATTTTATAAAGTTCTATTTTTAATCTAGGTCAGAAAATATGTCTATATTCTAAAATGAAAGTCCTGTTTTAATTTCAGCAAACTTCTTAACTCTATGTAGAACACATCCAATTAATTCTTCATATAGGAAAGTCTATGAGTTTCTCTGTGTTCTTAACTTGACATTCTTTGTTTTTTTCTCGTTGGGCTTTCTCGATTATGTTACAAATACTTTCATTTGAAACAAAATGGTTCTATTTTCAAACACAAAGAGACTTCCTCATAGCGACGTGAATAAATGCCACACGGCTCAGGAGAAAGAAAATCTCGCCAAGAACCGATTCAGAACAACATTTCCTTGTAAGAATTAATTTTTCAAGCATTAGTAATATTCAATGCTTTTGTCATAATAAAAATAAAAAATTAATGTTTCTTGACTAAAAGAAAGTGTGAATTTGTTAGTTTTAAAAATGAAATATTTTTATGAAAACATTTCAAGGATATTATTTTAAACTTGATTTTTAGATGAACATTCCAGAGTTATTCTCAAAGAGAAATGGAACAAGGACGAGAATGATTACATAAATGCAAACTATGTCAGGGTTAGAGGTTTTTTTTATCTAAATGATTAATTCTTTCTGAAGGTGCATGTAAAATATTTTTTGGATTGTATTTGATAATTATTCTTTTAGGATTTAAATGGTGAAAGAAGCTTCATTGCAACGCAAGGTATAGGTCTTTTTTAATTTATTTATGCAAAAAATTCTTTTAAAAATCACTTTCATTCATCTCCCGAAATAATGCTTGGTTAACTTATTAATGATACTCTGCTGCTATTCAAACTGATTTATATAGTTACATCTAATGAGGTATAATTTCAAAGTTAAGATAAAATTGAAGTGTTAACAAAATCAGCGTTTTTTATTTCGAAATGAATTAAGGCTACCTATACATTTTTATGTAAATGAACTGTTTAAAATACACAATGAATGTATCTTTTTACAGGGAATTTTTGAATTTAATTTCTTGAACTTACTTATAGTTCAAAAGTAATTTTATAGTCAGTTTATATTGGAGGAAACCATATAACTGTATAAGTCTTTACTTTTTGTAGTAATAAAACATCATCATAAGATTTTGCTGGCAAAGGGGCTATATCCTATTTAATTTCATATATACAATGTATTATTTAAAGAAGATTATTTTGAAAAATGAATAAAAGTGCTGCAAAAATACTTTAAATTTTCTCATTTGATTAGAATTTGACTGAGAATTTTAACCGTGTTTCACTTCAATTCAAAACTATATTAAAAAAAAATGTAACTAAACGATAAAGACTGATATTTTTGCAGTAATATAATTTATGCTTGGAATATTCTGCTTCTTATAAAACCCTTTTCTGTACAGTTTATTATGGTATTTTTGTTCTTTAAAATTCTTTGTGGAAGAGAAAATGACGTCATTATATGACATCAAAATATAAAGTGCTAGGCCAAACATTATCTGGGTAATTGGTGTCTTTCTGAAAATAAGTTTCAAGTTTTTTCTGTAATACATGAGCCTTAATTCGCTTAAGGGACTCCGACCCTCAGCCAGGAAGGACAACTCTTAATTATAATTAAATTCAAAAGTCTTTAAATGAAGCTTGAAAATTAAATCTTTTCAAGCAACAATTTTCATTAAATGTCTCTCAATGTGCTTCAAAGTTCTTTGCAAAGCTCCATAAATCACTTCTAATTTCATATCATGTTAATAAACATTGGTATCTAAAAATGCTTTTTTGGGATAAAAATTTCTACTTTTAATAAGACCTTTCTGAGAAGTTCAAAGAACCTTGAAGCACATTGAGAGGCATTTAATGAAAATTGTTGCATGAAAAGATTTAATTTTCAAGCTTAATTTAAAGACTTTTTTAATTAAATGATGAACTGAAGAGTTGTCCTTCCTGGCTGAGGGTCGGAGTCCCTTAAGTTCATGCAGTTATAAAACGTTTGCATTTTGGTTTTAGACGTTTTTATGTTGCCTTTTCCTAATGCAATTTTTTGCAATCCTAATTTCTTTTATTTACATCACAAAAATAAATGAATGGATTGCATGTTAAATCTGACAATACTTACGTTGAACGTTAAGTAATTTTATTTTGTCTTCAGGTCCTTCGAAAAATACAACATCAGACTTTTGGAGAATGGTATTACAAGAGAATATTGATTGCGTTCTTATGCTCACAAATCTTGTCGAGAATGGAAAGGTATACCTTAACAAATGAAGGGAATTTATAATTTGCTTCATCTTTCAATTATTTTTTCATCATTGTTTTATGTTTTAAGGTCATTTTAATATATAATCTGCTTGCCCTCTCCCGGCTCAGTCTAAAATAATTGGGACGGTAGGTGGTTTGGAAAATCTTTTTTGCAGAATATATTTTGCCCTGGAGTGTGACAAGTATACGTTGATTCAGGCCATGTTTATTCAATTGGTCAGGAGATGGCAACCAACCATTATTTTTTTTAAAGATTACCTTATATGTATATTTCTTTCATGTTTTTTGTTTGTTTTAGATTTTTTTCCCCTAATTTTTAAGGATATTATTTGCATTTACATAAAAAAAATAGAACAAATGTACTCAGTACTGGCCAAATAAGGATAACCCGATGAAAATTGGATCATATATGGTTTCCTTGTTGGAAGAATCTACATATGCTTTCTACACAGTTCGAAAACTTTCAATAAAGAGACAAAATGTATGTTATATTTTTTCATTCTATATATTTATAAAAATTACCGAGATGATTCATTTTCCTTATATTCTGAGAAAAGAGCTTTCTTTTGCATTATCTTTTATTGGAACTTTAAGTTTAAGAAGACTTCATTTTAATCTCATTGTTCCTTATAGTCAAGTGAACAGAGGGCAGTCACACAGTTTCATTACACGGCTTGGCCAGACCACGGAACCCCAGAAGAGATAGAATTGGTGCAGTTCCACAAAGCTGTTTTGAAAGTATGGCAAACTGGACCTCCGTTATTGGTTCACTGCAGGTTGGTGATAAAAATAATCAATAGCAATGATAAATATAAAGATAAAAATGACACGGAAGATATCATGATTTTTCTCATTTTAACTCTACTGGTTATCAACTAGAACAGTGTATGCAATAGCGAGATGTCCATTATCCGTCTGTCTGTCTGTAATTTTTTTTTTTTGGTTACATGTATAGACAGCTTAAGGTCATCTGCAATGTAGTTTGAACTTTATTGGGTTCTTCCTTGGAGTTGAAGAGTTCTGACACTAAATGAAGGACCCCTGTGCAATACTTTTAATGTTTATATATGGATTTGTACACCTCTTCTATAACAATTCTTGATGAAAAAGATCTAGAATTTATGCTTTGCAATTTTTGTACATTTTTCATAGAATAATTCAAACATTTTTACAATTTGATATCTTTTCAAAACCCCTGGTAACGCATGCTGAGCACATGTAATGGTATTGTAAGTTTAAATTTAGAATATCTTGAAAAATTTTAAGTAGGTCAGGTATTATGCGTATGTCCTCAAGTTTCTTCGAACAAAATGTTGAAATCCATGTTCGTATAATTTTTCATTTTCACGTCATTAAGCTAATCCATCCTAACCGCTCAACTATAATCATGTCATAAAACATTTGTCATTATATTACAAAAGACAGTGGACATGGAAAAAAAACAGAGAACATTTAAATAGCAAATCATTCAATGTTTTGTTGAATATGGAAATAATTTCACTCGTCAAACAGATTTGTTTTAATATTTTCGCTCTTGCTTTGCAAGTGTGTATATAATTAAAACCCTCTCTCACTCGTAAAATAAATTCAAACTACAAGCAACTATAATCTTCTATGTTATTTTATTCATATGTTCCAGTTATGATGAATTAGATAAGTTACGTTGGACTTTTAGTTTTGTAAGTACGAGGTCAAATAATCATAGCTAGATAGTCTGATGGAAAATAACAGCAGTACTGAAAATAGAAAAAAATAAATTAACAAAAGTAAGTAAAAAGGGTGAGACAAGAAGTCAGAATTATATCTTTCTTATGAGCCTTCTACAAGAACTCACTGAATACAATATATATGTATCCTTTGAAAAATCTAAGTGAATAATATGAGTTAGAAATTTTAAAGCATATATTGCATTTTAGGAGAACGACGATAGATACATTTTCACATAGATGTAAAAAGAAAAATAAAAGTCAAAGTGAAATCAAAAATTCCACTTTGAAAAAATAATTACAGACAGACGGGCGAATAACGGATACCCCGCTATTGCAAACACTAGCTGTTCTAGTGTAGGTCAATGTCGGAATGATTTTTCTGTCTCTCTATTTTACAACACTTCCAGTCATAATTTGTCAAACTTCTGATATCCTGTCACACTGTTGATAATGTAATTATATATACTGTATTTAATACCAAAGTAACAAACAATCAACTATATGAACTTTGACCTTTCAGTGCCGGAGTGGGCAGAACGGGGACATATATTGGTCTGAATGTGTTACTACAACAAGGAAGGGAAACGGGGCGGATCAACGTTTTTGATTTTGTGAAACAAATGAGAGAGGACCGAATGTCCATGGTTCAAACAGTTGTAAGATTACCTCATGTGTTTAAAAATATATAATATATATGATAATTAATTTTTGTCAATTTTGCTCGCTAAAAATTCTTTTTTTTTTCTGCTAACCGTACTTACACCATCACTTTACACAATCCACGAAAATTGATGCCAACGAAAATTGATGAAACCACAGTAATGGCTACAATGTATTATATTAATATAAGATTTTTAAAAAAATAAAATATGATAGATAGAAATCCTAACATTTGTTGTTAAAGATTGCAAAGAATATAAATTTCTTTAACTCTGCCATTACCGTCACACCTTGTTCCATTCCAATGATTTTCACAACCCCCTGGACATATTCCTGTAATGTTGTCACAAAAGCTTCCATTCGCACAACTCCCGCAACTTGAACACTTCGCACCATAGAATCCATCTTTGCAAACTGGAGTAATGCATTTTATATTTATTCAAGGTGTTCTAACAGGGAGTGGAGAGGTTTGGGACATGGATATGAATATAGTTTGCAGAATCAATACTCAAAGCAATAAGTGTTTATTTCTACAATGCATCCGTTAAGTTATCTCCATGTACTTCCAATTTCATGTACATGTACAGACAAACGGGAAAGATAATGAGCAAATTATTCATTTTACTCACAGTATTGCCGCCATTGTATTGAAAAAAAATATCAATAAAATTATATATAGTTTTAAAAAATTCAAAAGAAAGGCTCTGGTTAGATTTCAGATGTGAAATGTTTACAAATTTAATGTTATGTTTACCATCACACTTTGAACCATTCCAACGGTCATCACATCCTTCCTGGCAAATGCCCGTCAAATTGTGACAATATGTTCCTGGTTTACAATGACCACAGGTCTTTGTACAGTTGTCACCATAAAATCCGTTTTTACATACTTTGAAACGAAATACAAGAAATTGTATATAAATTTTGGTTGAATTCTGAAAAAAAACGCTTCTTGGGCTTTGTACGCAAAAGGTTAAGCAAAGAGTGTAGGATCGGATAAGGAAATCGATTGTTACGCAATTCTTACCATTACACATAGAACCATTCCATTGATAATGACATCCATTTGGACATATTCCTGTAGTGTTGTTGCATACAGCGCCATTTTTACATTTAGCACAGGTTCCATAACAATTATGACCGTAAAATCCGTCTCTACAAACTACAAGATTTAAAAAAAAATATCTTATTTAATTGAAGGTTACTCCTTCAAATTCTGTACATTGAAAGCATGGTTACATTTATGATGATATGTTAAATTGTATTTACCAGACTAATAGAAAATTATAGAAAAATATACTATTAACAATATAGCTGCTTACTAGATTTTCTAAAGAAAATTTGCAGATATGCAACGTTGGACCATTTATTCAAAGTTAATTTCCACCAAGCTGTTTTATAATAAGTAGACCGTGTTAAACTACAGACACTTCCATCCCCGATCAGTTTTCCGTCTATGGCTTTGTCTGCTGTCGCCCAATTGTTGTCATGTGTGGTACTCTGTGAAGCTGCTCCTCTGTATGCCGAGTCTCCAGCAAGGTTTTCTGAAATTTTCTTTTGAGCTAATCAACATATAAAAATCCATTTTATCCGGTTCTCAAAATCCCTGGCAAATGTAATTTATCAAGAAGATCAGCCGCATTATTTCGTTTATTTTTACGTCAGTGAAAACTCTAAATTTCTCCTACTTTCACATTCATTTTCAGAGGTTCCCGCGGACAGACACATTTTGCCGGAGAACGAATCTGACATGCCACCTCGAGATTTTAACCAAGGAGAGACAACTTGATGAGCTTTTAATTCAGGGGTCACTCACTGCTGAACGAAAATTAGGGACATCGCTATGAGAAGAAACGTTAACATTGTCGCCTATGGGAAAACAATTGGTGAACTTTACCCATTTCACAGATATTTTCTTTGTGACAAGACCTTTCTTGGGTACAATGAAATTTGACCTCTTGGCCTTGCAGTTTGACCTACTAAAAAAATTCCACAGTTTAGCTTTGCCATATTTGAATAGTTGGAGCTAGGGATTTCATATGTGTATTCATTTTGACAATTTCTTTCAGCTGATATAAATATATTTAAGACTTTTGACCATGACCTAAGAGGCTGGCCCACTTTTTAAAAACTTTAACCTTAGAATAGCATTTGAACACTCAGAACTAGGGCTTTCATATTCCACATGTGTATTTCTTGTAGGAAGACCTTTCGTTTAAGTACCAACACTTTTGACCTTGACATTTTGAGTTTGACATGAATTTGAGAGAATTCAATCCTTGTCATAAGCTGTCATACGACTGCATAATATTTCACTGACATATCTTTTTTTAAAGGTAAAACAAGATATGTGTGTGTGTTGGGGGGGGGGGTGAAACAATATCCGCCAGGTGGAAATCAAGTTCGAACAAAAACTATTTATAGCATATATGTTACAGTCAATGTCACAAGGTCATTGTTGTCTTTTGAAAGAAGTTGATTAGTGGAATTTGCATACAAAATATAAAGTTTCTTTTTCTTGTGGTTCAAACGTTATGGCGAAGGTACGAAAAAGCTATTTTTATGTCACAGCCAAGGTCACAGTCATTGACCTTCAAACCATTTGAAGAGAACTTCATTAGTGGAATTTGCATATCAAATATGCAGTCTATATATCCTATGTTTCAAAAGTTATGGCGAAGGTACAAAAAAGGTCACAGATAACATGGTCATCAGTCTTGGTGTGATTTTAAAGAACTTTATTAGTGGGGTGTGCATACCAAATATCAAATTTCTACCTATCATGGTTCAAAAGTTATGGTAAAGGTTTACAAATTGCCATTTTTAGCATACCTATCACAGTCAAGGTTACAAAGCCATTGAACTTCCTGTCATTTAGAAGAGCTAAATTAGTGGAGTATGCTTACCAAATATGAAGTCTCTATCTTTCATAGTTTTAAAATTATGGCTATTTTAAACACATATTTTGACCTTGGGGTAATTTAAAAGAGCTTAATTTGTTGATTATGTTTACCAAATGTGGTCTCTATATTTAAGGGTTCAATAGCTATGGCGAAGGTTTAAGTTTGCAGATTAATACGCTATTTTAAGCATATAAACAATAATGTTTTAAGAGATATCTCTCTATAATTGCTTTGTGTAATTGGGGGCACTGTAGGTCACAGTCAAGGTTACAGTCATTGACTTTGATGTTATTTGAAAGAGCTTAATACCTTTAAGTTGAGTATACTTAACAAATATAAAGATTTAATCTTTCATGGTTGAAAAGTTGTGGCTAAGGTTAATGTATAAAGACAAACAGACAAAAAGAAAAACAGATAAACAGACAGACGACCAGAACAAAAACGATGCACGCATAATTATTTATTATGATTATACGTGGATTGGCCCTTATGAACTTCGAGAAATGCTCTTTGTTAATTCCTAAGATATTTTGTTAAAGATAAATTTATCTGTTATGTTTATATGTGGATTGCCCCTAAATAACTTATATAAATGCTCTTTGCTTCCTAAAAATGATCGTACGTCAAAATTTCGTAGTTTCCAATGAATAACATTGATGCAAACCACGGTCAAAATGGGCGATCCTCTCCTATTTTGGCCGTGGTTGAATGAGAAGAGAATATTTTGAAGCGCATTAAAATATTGACAAATGGTTGTAGTCGGATCATGAACTTCGATGCGACCTTTCAATAATCATGCCCATCGCGGTGTACGAAATACCTCTGATCAATGTTAATTGTTGATTTCAATTGCAAGGGAATAAAAAACTTGTCATTGACTGAATATGATGTCACAATATAGAGGCGTAAATGTAACAGATTTTGGTACGTTTAGTAGGAGAAAGCCATATGCGGACTCCGGACCATAGCTTGAGGTTGTGATGATGAGTTAATAAATGTATGACTTAAACAATTAAAAAAACCAAGGCAGTGTTCTCTATCATTCCATTATTATAAATTTAGTTTTATGAGTGGACGCTCTTCCTTTCGGATGCCCAAGATCCCCTTATCTATAATTTTTTCAAACATATTTGTTGCATTTTTTTCATAACATATTCACTGTTCGATAGTAAATGATACTACACTGTAAAGATATTAGAAAATAACGATAGGCGCTTTACATGCGACACCCTTCCATTAAAAAAAATCTGACCTGCTTAGTGATAAAGAAAATTAATATTTATTTTACTCTGAACACTTTGTTAAAAAGTTTTGGGCATTTGTTAGCATATACATGCCGTACACACTATTTGTGCCGATTTTACTGATTAGAATTGTGGAAACGCAATTCAGGTATTTAATGTGAACTATCGTTGCATCCTTGTATCTTTAATGATGTAATACTTTATATAATAATTTTATTCGCAGAAAACTTGTGAGTTGACAACGCAGTACAGTTAAGGTTCGCAATGGCAATATCAACAAAATTTTGTATTTAAAAATGTATTCGTAATCGGGATGGCGATTATTTTTAGTACATTATTTATATCGGATAATAGTAATTATGATTAATAACTACATATCAAGGGCGATTATATTTGATATTTAGACTAGTCACGTGATGCGGCAGTCACGCGATTTTCGCGCATTGATTTGAAGAATTGATGTTACATATAAATATTACTAGTGCAAGGGCATAACCAAGATAAATTTCCAAGTTTAGTATATATATATTTTTTCAACACGCATTGTAGTTTCTAAAAAGTGCTGCGATCCTGTCTAAATTCTGCCATTTCATTGTTAAAATTATAATTGTATGGCCTAATGCTATATCTTTTGCTGGTCAGCGGCATGAAATATTGATATAATTACATTGTTTTTAAGATTTCATCAGGATCGCAGCACTTTTCAGATACCTTAATAGTTCTATAGTTGATATGTAAAGGCTTACTTTGATCCATAAAGTGTATGCCCTTGCACTAGATCGATTTATTAAAACCCCCCACATTACCCTCCGATGTACTTGCATACAATTATACGGCAGTGTCAATTAAATACGTCATGTACAGAAAATATGTTAATAAAATAGTGAAGAAGACATTAAATTCAAGTTATTTGCGCATAGAATATCTTTAAATAATATTTAATTTAATTAGAGAACACATATTTTACTTGATCTGTCTCTCACTGCATACAAACTACGTCACGTTGTAAGAAATGACGTCATATTGACAAGTGTATAACCATCAGTGAATTGTTTATAACTTGTTATGTGTAATTTAACTAATGACAAAATAAAACGCTGTAGAAAGTTAATATGTAGTTTGATGATTCCTTATTGGTTAAATTAGCAGATAAACTAATTTTTTGATATTTTAAAGAAATGTTGTATGACGTATATTGTGTATGATGTCATAGTCAAGTTTTCCCGTACAAATTAGGCTCCGCCTACTTTTTGTAACCTTAACTGTGCTGCGAAAATGAATAAAATGACACTTAACGCTAAGATATTTATACAGTACATCACTTAATTTTCGCGACACCTTATTTTCGCGAGAAAGTCATTGACTATTAATTGGAGAGACATAATTTTCGCGAATTGTGGTTATTGATCTATATATTCTTAAGGAATACTATTATACGCGAGAATTAAATTTTCGCGAGAATACCGTCTCGCGTTATTACGCGAAAATAAAGTTCTCGCGAATAAAAAGTGATTTAGAGTAATAATGATTTTCCCCCATAAGATTCTACGTAAGTTTGAAAACGAATACGTCAATACGCACTGTTGGGGAAAATTTCCAACTTTCTAGTATGGTCAATCAACTATCTCCTCAGATCTAGATCTGTTCTTTAACCAACCTACCGATTATTGTGAGAATATATCTCGAATTAAGGAGGAAATGTTGATTGATCAATGCTGAAAAGAGGAGAAATTCTCCCCACTAGTCAAAAAAAAAAAAAAAAAAAAAAAAAAAAAAAAAAAAAAAAAACCCACTGCGCCGTAAATTGCACATTTTTTGCATTACGGGATCTGTAGCGTTATGGGCAAGACCAATATATGGAACTATAACCCTACAGTTCTTCAGCTTATGCTTATCTTGTTCCAACAGAAAAATGCTAAAAAAATTTAAAGTATACACTGGAGAAGATAAAGTGAACGGCTAAAACTAATCGACAAAAGGAAATGATGAGGTGGAAGCTCTTGTTTCTCCTTCTGTCATGAATTACAGGGCCAAAAATAAAAGACAATGGGATACCACAAAAAAAATTCCAAAACTAACAGCTGCTACAAGAAGTATTAATTTTTTACGCTTCTTTAGCAATTTGATCTAAATGGGTTTTAGTTTTAAACTTTCAAGGGCGTCATAGTTTTAATGCAGTTTTTAAAGATAATTTGGCAACAAATATTCGAATTCATGACTTTTTTTTTTTTTTTACCCATATATGTTTATAAAAGAATACTTCCCAAAACCACTTTCTTTTACTGGGCACTTCCATTAAATAAAAAATAGAGTCAAATAATAAAACATGTATTTTACTTTAAAAAAAAGAGATAAACTGTAGAGATATGCATTTATAAAAAAAAGACTTCAAGAAAATTGTACTTCTAGTGGTGATTATAAAAGCTTTTCTGTTATTGCTGTGAATGTATATTATCAGTCAAACATCATAATATGAGAGAAATGAAAAATGGTAATAAAGGGAAATTACTTTAAGAGTTATGACCAATAGTTGCCATTTTGCGATTTAACATGTGCTTTAAAGATACATCTAGCGATATGCACGTAAATTTACGACTATAAGTTCTACAGGTGAAACCAGACGGGAATATTATTTTCCACTGAGTCTGTCCGTCCACTCCGTCTAGCTGTCCCTCTGTCTGCTAGTCTGTCCCATTTGTTTTTCTGCACTTTTTTCTAAACGCTTGCAAATATTGAAGTGATTTTTGGTATGTAATTGTATCTTGAAGAGTTGTGTACAGATAAAGTTTATATTTCTAACTGCACGTTCGTCTAGCGTTTGTCATGAAGGTATAAAGGAGAATTTTACATCGAGGCTCAAAATCACCAAGTAAATACAAATTTTGTATCACCCTGTAGGACAGAGACCTAAAGCGTCTATGGTTGGAAAATGGTAATTTTAAACAAGGGTCAATTTTTTAAGGACGCATTTTTGTGATTGAACAATGATCCCCGGTGTGGACTGCGGGCATGCAGAATCAAAGTACTGACAGTACTGAAAGACAGGGTCAAAAAATAACCTTTATGCTACACACAACAACTTTTAAAAAAAATATCTTCATTATCTTCAAAACTTAAAAAAAAAATTATCGTCATTTTCTAGTCAATAAACATTTCTGTATTTTTCTTATTTCACCGTGTCCGAATTGATATTTTCCGAAAATAAACAATGGATGATGCGCATGCAGTCGTAATACTACGCAGTAGAGTACTTTATTTATTAGTGTAATTTAATTAAGAAATAAACAACGTTATTAAGGTCTTCCGTTTCCAACGGAAGACCTTCTACTGATTCTGTTGGTAAAGATTATTAAGGTCTTCCGTCTTCAGCGCAAGACCTTCTTGTTATTCTTAGGTTTCTTTTTCACTTTTATTATTAAGGTCTTCCGTCTTCAGCGGAAGACCTTCTTGTTATTCTTCGGTTTCTTTTTCACTTTTTTTCTTCTATTATAGAATTGTATATAATTAGGGTCTTCCGTCTTCAGCGGAAGACCCTTCTATTATTCTTCGGTTTCTTTTTCCCCTTTATTATTATTATTAGGGTCTTCCGTCTTCAGCGGAAGACCCTTCTATTATTCTATTGTTTCTTTTTCACTTTTATTATTCTTTTTTCTTTTCTTTACAAATTTTGTGCAGAGGATTTCTCGGAGATGGCTCGTTCAATTTTGTTCAAATTTTCAGGGTTGATGCATCTTTATCTGAAGTTAATTCCGGCACTTTCGTTTTTGAAAAGTCACTTCCGGTAAGAAGTTATCGCCCTTTTATCGAATTTTTAGTGACCATTTTGTCGACACAAAAACTCAAGAACCACAAAAGCTAGAGTGTTGAAATTTTTAGTGATAGTAGAGGACATGTTGTAGTTGTGCACCTGGGTTTTCAAATTTTCCGGAAGTGTCTAGTATGGAAGCTCGGTAGGGGTCAAAATTTAGGACACGAATCAT
>PRKT01000144.1:888873-900162 GCA_003671525.1 Saccostrea glomerata
TTGGCCCCTAAATATTTCTTTTTCAAATAACTCGAAAACGAAAGAGAATCTCTGAATAGTTGTTGAACAAAAAGTGTTCAAAATCCTGAGAGCTTTAAGATGAGATCAAGTAAAAGGGGCTGGGCACTCAAATTAGGGGCCAAAAGGGGCCAAAAGTCTTTAATCGATAACTCTTTAGCAGTCAATATTTTGTTATACATTACTGAAGCAAAGATGTTTATCTCAACAATCTTAAACTATTTATTATGTTTTGAATGTCGTATGGTGCATAATAAGGGGCCATAAGGGGCCAAAATGCTAAATCTGTGACGCTCTTTATCTCAAAAGTGGGAAGTATTTTGATAAGTAATATTGAACAAAAGATGTTCAAAATATAGTTCTGAACAATATGCAACCTTTCATTTTTCGCTAAATGTCCCCATTAAGGAGTTGAAGGGTTGGCCCCTTAATATTTCTTTTTCAAATAACTCGAAAACGAAAGAGAATCTCTGAATAGTTGTTGAACAAAAAGTGTTCAAAATCCTGAGAGCTTTAAGATCATATGGAGAAAAAAAGCGCTGATCCCTAATATTAGCGGCCATGAGGGGCCAAAAGTCGAATTTTTAAGTCTTAATGTTCAGTGTCTGTTTACAGATTATGGAGGCAAAATCGGTCTTATTCACAATCTATACCATTATTTAGAATGAAATTATCAATCAAAATCTTATCTTATCAAGAATCGGACGGAAGACCCACTCGTTGCTCGCAACGAGATCGTATCTAGTATTATTATTCTTTTTTTTCTTACCGATTTTGTGCACGCGATTTCTCGAAAACGGCTCGATGGATTTCCATGAAATCTTTCAGGACTTATGTAACAATACTTGAACCTGATACATATTTTTTCGATTTGATGACGTCACTTCCGGTTCGGAGATATTGTCGATTTTATGATTTTTGAAGGGTCAGGTTGTCCACAGACTTTCTAACTAATGGCTTTAGATAGAATCATGAAACTTTCAGGCAAGATAGTCCTAAGTGTATAGATATGCGTAAGGTATTTCATTTTTATCGGAAGTGCCGCACGTCGGCGCTCGCTATGGTCCGAAAATAGTCCTGTCGTGAATTTCAAAATTTTTAACACTTTTTCCACGATATCTTTTTACCTGGAAATATTTTGTTAAAACATGTAGAACAAAAGAGGTGTACAATTTCAATATCTTTAAAATGATATCTCGAAAAAAGGGCTGGCCCCTAAAATAAAGGGCCTAGAGGGGCTGAAAGTTTTTCCTTTATATCTCAAAAAGTATTGAGAATTTGTTAAACGTTTAAGAAGCAAAATTGTTCAAATTGTCTAGCTTAATCTAATGGGGTCATTAAAATACGTCCGGCGTCGTCACTTCCGGTCAAACCGGAAGTAGTCAGAAAATGCATATTTTTGCCATTTTGGACATGTTTTAGGGTAAAATATG
Source organism: Saccostrea glomerata (assembly GCA_003671525.1). NCBI lineage: Eukaryota > Metazoa > Mollusca > Bivalvia > Ostreida > Ostreidae > Saccostrea > Saccostrea glomerata. The sequence continues at coordinate 890,325 of PRKT01000144.1, forward strand.
TCACTGGAAGCATAAAACTTAATTTTCCGTCCGTCGACATCACTTCCGGTCAAACCGGAAGTAGCAAAAATAGCTAAAAAAATATTTTGAAAGGTTTTGACACAAAATTGAAATTATAGTCTCTGGACATGACTCAGCTCATTCCTAACTTTTGTTGACCTCACTTCCGGTCAAAACAGGACGGAAGACCTACTTGTTGCTTTGCAACGAGCTTTGCTCTAGTTTTTCTTTTTTTTTCTTCTACTTCCTAGACGCCAACTTTGAGGCCTCATATTTCATTCATTTCTCAACAGATTTCGCTCAAATTTTCAGAGGTTATAGACGTTTATAAACTGTATCAGAATTATGACTAAAATTTCAAAAAGTCACTTCCGGTTTTGAGTTATTCCCCTTTAAACGAAAAATCATAGGCTTTCGTTTCCGGATAAAGGCTCAGAGACCACAAAAGCTGGAGCAGAAATTTTACTTGTTTTAGATAACAGAAGGATTGAAGTTGTGCACATCGGTTTTTGTTTTTCGATTTCTGCATTCAAAATGGCGCTATTTAGGGGTCAAAAATTAGTACGCCTAAAAGAGCGAAAATTTACAGATATTTCCCTTTTTATCTTGAAAACTAAAAATATTTTGTTAAGACATGTTGAATAAAAGTTGTGCATAATTACAAGGGCTTTCGTTTGATTTCATTAAAAAGGGGCTGGCCCCTAAAATTAGGGATCTACGGCCCTTGAAAGTTTTTGTTTAATATCTCAAAAAGTATTGAGAATTTATAATACGTCAAATAAGCAAAGTTGTTTAAAATATCAAGCTTTATCTAATAAGGTTGTCAAAATACGTCCGGGGACGTCACTTCCGGTCAAACCGGAAGTAGTCAAAAATTGCATATTTTTGTTGTTCTTGACAGGATTTTGGATATCATATGTCACTGGAAGCTTAAATCTTAATTTTCCGTCCGTTGACGGTACTTCCGGTCAAACCGGAAGTTGCCAAAATGGCTTGATTTTACAAAAATGAACATAGATTTGGATGATTAAACCATTTTTCGACTTCATTACTCTTTGTTTTTCAAATGAAAGTTACTTCCGGTCCAACAGGACGGAAGACCTACTCTTGCTTTGCAACGAGCTCGGCTCTAGTTATATAGTCTATTTATATTTCCTATATAATCTATACATGCGCAAACAGTTCATAACACTACATATTCACCGGATTTTAGGCCGTAGTCAATGCGCATGCAACGTCATTGTGACGTCACAATCAAAACATCAAACAACGTTGTAAACAATGGTTGCAACGGCCGCAGCGAGCTACGAATCTGAGAAGGAAAGCAATTATTGAAACCCATTTCAGGAAAATTGTTTGACATTTGGACGTCTTACATATAGCGAAACCCGGAAAGGAAAATACGGAGGTTACAAACAGCAATCTGGAGACTTTTTTATTTTCAACAATGGAAGATCGCAAATGAAAAAAGTGTCGTCATACAGCCTTCAATGTCTTCATTATTCAAATCCCGACTATATAATAAAACAATTATGGACTCTTTTGGTGTTAAATATGGTTTGTTATTCACCAGAAAAATATCCATATTGACCTCGGCTTCGCCTCGGTCAATATGAATATTTTTCTAGTGAATAATAAACCATATTCAACACCAAAAGAGTCCATAATTGTACATTATTCAATGAACATGGCGTTATGAATAGCAATCGCTCTGCTGGCATATTCCATGATGCGCGCTAGCGCATCATGGAAAATATGCCAGCACAGCTATTGCTATTCATAATGCCATGTTCACTGAATAATCGTTGTTTATTACTTATATTTGCATTCTTTGATTCCTGACTTACATAAGGACGCGGTTTCTTGTCTTCAGTAAAGAAAAACATACGGCTTTAAAATCAGTACACCTGATCAATGCTCCTTTTCTCTAATAAATCACAAACAATTTTTAAGGTATTTCCAACTCAAATAGTTATCTGGATACAAGCAGTGCAGGCCGTCATCACATACTCTTCATTTTTGTTTTGATGCAGTTGTGACGTCATCGATCAACGTTATTGAAACTCTCTGACAAAAATCAGTAATTTAACACTATGATGAAAAATGAGAATGCTTTTATAATGACTATTACTCAAGAATGCTTTTCTATGACTTTTTTGTTTTGTTTTTCTATTTATTTTTAATAGATCAAATCATTCTTGAAATAGATATAACGTTACTAGTTAGAGACATTTCCTGTTTCTGAATGTTATTACCCAAGTGTGAAGAGTTATCTTTCTTTGTACAAATATGCATGATACGAAAAAATAAAAATATGGCAGTTCTCTACAATTTTTAAAAAGTTTTATTATACAATTAAATACATTGAATAAAATTGAATTTTTAAAGAATTAAATAAGCGATTTTAAATATTCTAAATTTCTTTTTTTCGAAGAATATTAATAAATGCTTATATTTCTTCCTCTCTCGAAACATTTCATATATATACTTCTTAACTAAATGTGTAGTAGAGTTTGTTCTACACGAGAATGATAGAACAGTTGCACTCATAGCAGAAGCAGTTGCGTCTATAGTCCAATGAACGCAATTGATGACTGCATGTTCATAGTGGGAGATTGCAGTGAATATGCTAATATATTCTCATATTTATATTTTCAAAGGCCCCATTAATTGGGTTAAAACGGTTCATATTACTTAAAAAAAAGTTCATATGATCACTTTCCTTGGTTTGATTCAGAGTCGCCCGCATGGCGCAGTGGTTAGAGCGTCTGCTCTAGAGTCGCCAAGTAAGGAGTCAATTTTTACGTCTGGGGTTCGAATCCCAATGTGGGGTGTGGAGACCGGTCCTTAGGATGTGATCGTATAAACCGAGGCCCCATGTCGAAGTAGGTGCTGGCACCAAAAAGATCCCTTAATTCTCAAAGGCCCTGAGTGCCAAACATAGGACAAAATTTGTAAACCTCCACCGGCAAGTGATGGCGTCTCCAGACGAGTGTCTGAACAATTCTCGAGAAGAACGTTAAACAACATTCAATCAATCAATCAGTTTGATACGGTATGTTTGTATTTCAATCAAAACAATTACTGCACTCTTCCATATAGCGTAGATTTAATTCACATGTTCTCACCACGGCTTCCGATTTGAGGCCACGGACAATAAACTAGTAGACGGGTTTACGTGACCCCGTCTTAAAATCTGTCGGCAATTCAGTATGACAAAGTATAGCCATTTGTAGGAAAAACGTCAATAAACATAGTATTTGCGAAATGAAGATTTAAACCGAAACAAGTAATTAATATAAAAGTAATTATATAATTACCTAAGCCTTCTGCAGCAATTATTAAGCTCATTCCAACACAGATAACATTGAGTATAAGGTCCATGTCTTCCAATAATCTTATGTGGCTTATTCAATCTGCTTCAAACTAGTCCAATTAGAGAAATATTCAATTTGTTTACTTGGTTTCCCGTTTGGCTTCTCTTCCTTCCTTCCTAATAATTGTTCAACACTTTATAACCATAAAAAAAGCACAGAAAACACTTCGATACAGATGTTTCAGGAAATTTATTTAAAAAATAATGAATGAAAAAAATCTACATCATCATTTTTTTAGGTGAATAAAGTAACGAAGTAAACGGTGATTAAGTGAAGGTGATTTCTTTATTTTTCTTTAAGCCAACTAGCTCATCAGTTATACATACATGATAATTATGATTAAAAAAAACATACAGAGAGAATCAACATAAAAAACATTATAAAGAAGGTACAATGTCAAAACTTATATAAAGCCCTATATTTTTCTAAAATATGAAAGTGATATAATAAATTGAAATTCATTTTTTCTGAATAATAAGAATTCTTTGGAGTAAGAATACACTTATGGTTTCTCTCATATGACCTCCTAAATGCTAATTGTGACGTCATTAACTTGTGCATTTTCCCGTATTTTCTTAAAAAGTTGCAGAAGACATCAATTTTCAGTGGAATTTTCTTTCAGAAAACATACTCTGCCACCGTCGCCCGGAAAGATTTTGAGATATGTGATTTTTCATGGTTGCTTGCACAATATATCCAAAAATTAAAGCGGGCGATGGTAGCAGACACTATTTCCTAAAGGAAAATTAGCATAAAAACGAGTCATTTTGAAGGTTTTCTGCATTAAACTTAAAAATGTACCAAATTAATGACGACATATTTCAAGAAAGGCTCTTCTTCATGCCATAATCTATTATGATTTATCATATTCATTTACTCAACTATAGTTAAAGCCAATTTCATAACTTTTTAAGAACATTACATTTTCAGGGCACAATTAAGCTCAAACCGTACCGTCTTCTTTATCAAATGTACCACTGTTATAAATATCCATATTATTTAGAAGGAATGATAAGAGAGCAGTGTAATTATCCTCTGGGATAAAATATCTTGCTTGCTGCAGAAAATTAAGAGACTTTTCTTTATTTGTCACATGAAGATTAATGAACACCGTTGTCTGCAACTGATTTTTGTTTTGAAGTTGAGGTCAACCCTGGGTAATATTTACATCCACCTGATTAAATCTTACATATTTCCATTTTAATTTTTTCTTGTGATAACTTTTTTGAATATATATATTCATATATAACAATTAGAGCTTTTTTCAGCTATGACAAAATCGTGTTATTATCTGCTTACCTGTGAAAACTGACAGCATTAAAGTAGCAATAAAATATTAATGATAATCAATATCTTGCTTAAAGAAATCAATAAAATCATAATTTATACCCACAACTTTTCCACTAATAAAAGTAAATCTCATAATATGGAAAGCCTTTCCGTAGCTTGTTCTTGTTGCTTCAAACACTAGAGAAGACACGAGAACATGAGTTGAGTGAAAATGTCATTTATTGACCAGATAAATGACGAAAGTGAACAAAAGCACATAAATATACAATATTACACACAATCATGTAAATTATAGCTGGGATAAGGCCAAATAATGAATAGTTTCAACTTAGATATGATATATTGTGACTTAGTGCTTATCCCAGCTATTGTTATATAATGATTACCAAGTTTGTGTAACAAGAAGGTGGCGTGAACAAAGAAGCCACACAGCATGTTAAATGTTTGATCTTATACAATGAGGAAAAATCTATACAACAAAAATTTAACAATCAAAAATTTCTTTTTCAAATATTTATTGCAGCCCGGAGGACCGGGCTGCTCTATACATATAAGTTTAAGTGTTGGTGTATGGTGACTGGAGTGGGTGTAGTTATTCAAAATAGAGGTTTTCTAAACATTGAAAAGAATGTTAATCAGAATGTTCTTTCCCTTTCTAAATTACTAGATACATAATATATTTACTCCCATAAAGTGAAAATATAAAAATGAATATGTTTTACATATTCAGTATTTAAAGTTGTTTATCATTTACTATCGAAAAAACGACAGATCCCTATTTTTTAGAACATCGAATTTTACTTCTCGCATAAAAACGTACTCTGCATAGTTCAATTTTCTATATTCTAAATTGAAAATTAATACATTTTTGAATACATGTGATACAAGTGTCTAACTTCAATTTATATTTTATGCAGCCAACATTTACATGAGGAATTGATCAAGTTTAAAATGGTATCGTTTTTGTTTGAATTTTATCCGACATTAAGTTTTCACGACTATCGTCGCCATCAATCAGACGCATGCCTTTTTACATATATCAAAGCGGTTTGATGATCATTACCATTGTTTACTTTATATATTTCCCGGGCGACAATTAATGGCTACATCAATGTTTACTTGTATTATATGGGAGGAGGATGGGAGTTCGCGGTAAATTGACTTCACCTCGTGTTTCTGCAAAATTGAATTAATTGAGCACTCGATCCCGATCAAGGCGAACTCGATCCAAACATGAGTTCGATCCCGATCCAGTCGACCCCAGTACATAAAATTCAATAACTGCAATCTTAATTCAAATAAGTCAAACACAATGTAAAAAAGATTGTAAATAAAACATTTTATGAAACATAAAATTTTATTCATTGTGTAGGTATTTTAACGAAAATAAAGTATGAACATTATTCAAATCCATATTTCGGAAAATGTATACATCATTTAAAATTGACCAATCGGGCTAATTTTCAATTAATCCGCAAATAAGAAAAACAAGTGGTGCGTTAACAATTTTGTCTAGTGTATTTATTACAAACCGTAAATTAATAATTATTCTGAACTGGCCAAAGGACTGTATATGAAAAGGCAGTATTCTTCACATCATCTTCTCTGGATTAAAAATTTGGTGAATCAAAACTTGATTTATATTTAAGGACAAACCTATTCCCTCAGCATGACATTTTTTTAAACCAAAGTTCAAGTGTTATTTATGTTAAGTCTGTATCAGAAAATTTCATCGAAAGCAACAGGAGGCCATAATACGTCCAGGAAACAAAATTGATAACTTGAGTTATATTTGATTAGTAGGAAATTGAATGTTTTGTTCGAATTTGATTCAGTAAGGATGTTTCCATATTTTGTAAGCAGTGTTACACATCATGATAGGTCCGTGTAACACTTAACAATTCAATTTTTAAAAATGATTAAGAGTTTTAGAGTTATAATATATAAGTTCAAATTTCTAAATTTCCAAATTGAAACTGATTTGGTATATTGAAATTTAATATTTTAGTTCTTAAATCTAAACTTTCAAATTACCAAACAGGTTCTGAATTTTAGGTTTTTAGATTGTTACCTTAAAATTCAAATTTCCAAAAACAATTTTTTTATAAATATGATACAGTGTAAAGAATAACAGGTAAGATTTGTGTGTTTTGGCCATTCCTTGCCCAAAAATACATGTTCCCGGCCTTTCTAACAGTAATGTATTAACAACACTGCCTGTATTACGACATTGAAGACGTTGAACAATGTACAAAAGGTAGGCCTGTACTTTTAAAATTTTCTGTCAAACTGATCATTTTTAACTTGAATACCTTAAATAACTCATTAATTAACTAAAACACCAATAAAAAGCAAATCTTTTGAGATTAATTTTCATACAACTTGTCGCAGAGTACATACTTCTAAAAACTCAACAACCAGAAGTGTGATATCATATTTTATTTAGCTATGCACTAAATCACATCAAATTTATATTAAAACTTGTGGAAACAATAAACATTCATTTCAAAGGAGAATATTTGAAATATTTCCTGGAAAACATTAACAAATTGATGTTGAATCTCTCCACGTCTTTAAGAATAAAATCTCAAAATATCTTTACTTTTAATAATTCTCAAAATCTAAATTGTTTACATGACATTTGTCCTATAAAATTAGTGAGAATTATGTCTAAGGTCAACAAAAACACAAACTTTATTATGATTGACCAGATGAATTAAACAAAACAGCCCTTTGAACACGAATGCCCCCATTTTAGGAATAACAAGTTTTTCAATCATTTTTTACAAAATTTAAAATGAACGTAAAATTTAAAAAAAATGATATAGGTCTAAAATCTATAAAAATAGATCTCAAGTTAGTTTATTAAAAAAGAATAAGAAAGGTTTGAGTTCATAAAGGCAATTAAGAATTTTGTGTCTGTGTATGTGCTAAAAGCATATAAATCCTGTGGACAAAGTTTAAAGTGTTAATTTCCAAAAATAGTATATATTAAATGCTTTGCATTCAAATTGACACTATAATAATTAAATAAATACTTATCAAATTATTTTCAAGCAATTAAAATATTTTATTACAAAAGGAAATGATGATTAGAATTTTATATTCGTGTGTAAAATTAAAACCGGATCCGTAAAAGTATGGACCTGCCTTAACTTCATTTTAGCTAATATTGGACCGGGATGAACTCAAGCCAAATATAATTGAAAATTAAATGAAACTTTGAGATTTGTCTTTCTCTTTTCGATACTTTAAAACGTCAAACTTATGTCTATGACTATAAATAGACAATTTGTTGTTGATTTCACTTAAATGAATTTTTATGAACTACATTCAGCATGCAGATATAAATGAAACTCCTTTAATAGATTTTAATTTTTGTTCAGGTAGTTATCCAAGCTTGTACATGTACTATTCAATATTAACTAGCTTCTACTTTTCTAATCTAGCAACCAGCAGAAAACTACACTCTTGATCGGAAGTTCAATTCTGCAACGAATTAAAACCCGTGGGTTACGTTCAAATGTTAGTGTGAGTACCAACAGAGGGGCTAGCATTTCTTATATTCGTAAGAAATTGCAGCAATACGATGTGTCTTCTCTAGAAAATGTCATAATTCAGGCTGGAGGAAATGATGCTTCAAATAAACGTAATATGGAAGCAGTAGAAAATGACTTTTCCGAAATAATAATGGATCTGAAAGAGAGGAATTCAAATATTAGTGTTTTCATTTGTGAAGTCATGCCTCGAAAAGATGCATTGATCATTGATGTGAATGAAGCTATCCGTTTTGTGTGCGAAGAGTATGGTGCGACATTGATCAAATCAAGTCAAATTTTCAAAGCCTGGAATTCCCCTTTATACTGGAAGGACGGTATACATTTATCCGACCAAGGAACTGCCTCTCTGTTGAAACTATACAATAAGTATGTCCCAATTCTGAAGCAATATCAAGTACCTGATCCTTCCGCATCGATGAAATATACGTGCTGCTATTTCTGTGGAGAACAAGGCCATTCATCCCGGAATTGTAGACATGGGACCAAAGTAGACTGCTGGCAGTGTGGGGAACCTGGCCACAAACAAAAGTTCTGTCCGTACTAGAATAGGGGCAACGAATGTCTGGCCGAATATACAGAGATTATTTCATTAAGTCTGCAAAATAACTTTTTACCTCTCGAAACTTTATGTTCAGAATGTAACAAAAATTCATGTAAATGTATCTTCAAAAATTCTGAAATAGAATACTCATCTGCCAAAAATATACATTATCTCAAAACTAAGCAAAAATCTCATTCTAAACAGGAGATAAACAAAAGCTCTAGCCCTGAAAGTCTAAATTCTACCAAAGCAATAAACATCTCTAATGAATGTGCCCCGACAAATTCTGATTTTGGTCTAGTTAAAAAAGGTTTGCGTTTCGGAAATTTTAATGTGTGTCATCTTCTACCAAAATTAGACGAAATGAAATTAATTTTACAAAATGAACGATCTATAGATGTATTGGGGCTTTGTGAATCTTTTTTAAATGAACAAATTAGTGACGCAGATTTGAATATAGATGGTTATGTATTTGAAAGAAAAGATCGACAGAATAAAGCAGGTGGTGGAATAATTATTTATGTCTCAAATAATATATCCTATAAGCGTCGACAGGATTTAGAAATTAGTCACATAGAGACAATATGGTTAGAAATCAATTTAAAAAACACAAAGCCTATCCTCTATTGTTCTGCATATCGCCCACCATCTGCACCCGCCTGCTGGGTGGAGGACCTAGCTAGGGAGATTAACCGTGCCTCCTGCTGTGATGACCAAGAAATCATACTTACAGGTGACTTCAATATTGATCTACTAAAAGACCCCCCTCTATCCTGGACATCTGCACTAGAAGAATTTGGACTAACTCAATTAACTACCACACCTACTAGAATTACTAACACCTCATCTACCCTTATTGATCATTTCTACACTACCCAACCTGACCTCATCTGTGAAATCCAAGTACCACCCATAGCTATGTCTGACCATTACCCTGTTTGTGCAACACGCAGATCTAACAGCATGCAGCGTAAGGGAAAACACACTGAAATTCAATACCGCGACTTTAAGAATTTTAATGAAGAAAAATTTCTTTCCGATTTAAAAAGTGTCAATTTTGATGCCCTTAC
>PRKT01000144.1:900689-917109 GCA_003671525.1 Saccostrea glomerata
TAACATACAAGTTATTTACACTCCGTAAAATTAAGAAATTTCTTCCATTAAATACCAGAAAACTTTATTATAATGCATATATTTTGCCTTCAATAAACTATTGTCTTACTATTTGGGGCAATGCATCTAAAACTAGCATTGAAAGAATCCATAAACTTCAGAAACGGGCTGCTAGAATTATTCTTGATGCAGCACCCGACGAACCATCAAAACCATTGTTTGAAAAACTGGGATGGCTAAATGTATTTGAATTAGTCACACTACACAAGTATATTTTATTGTACAAAACTTTTTAGGGTATGAGCCCTGAATATCTCCAGGACCTTTTTGTTTTTCATAGCCATGATTCCTGTTCCTTACGTTCAGAATTTAATTATAATCTTCGTTTACCAAAACATCGAACAATTTTATTTACGAATTCTATTCAATATTCAGGTGTAAATTTATGGAATAACCTACCATTACATGTAAAATTATCACCAACCTTACCTATTTTTAGACGAAATGTAGAAAAAATTATAATTAGCCAACGTCTGTAAATAAATGTTTGAATATTTCCTTTGTACAAGATGTTTGATTATTACTGTTGTTTAAGACAATGTCTCATGAACAATTAATATTGAGTTCTTTCATTTGAATCTATATCTCTTTTAGCTGTACATTACATTTAATTATTCATGCATTAACGAACTCTACATGTTCTATCTTTGATTGTATCATTTTATGTAATATGTTGTTTGAAATTAGAAGGCCCCGGGGAAGAATAGTACCTTGTACTAATCGGGTAACCTTCTCTAAATAAAGCATTATTATTATTATTATTATTATTATTATTATTATTATAATGTTTTATCTAAGAAATTCTTTAATTTTCATTACTGATTAAATATCAAAGCTAATTATAGTAAATCAAATTCTTAAAACAACCGAATATTTACTAAATACAAAGTGAGTTTTGCTTTGAATTCTGGTGATTCCCAGTAATCTGTAAAAAAAAAAGAAAATACAGCTATTATTTATATTTGTATCTGTTACACCTGTATCCCGTAATTTGGAAATAACAGAACTTAAAAATACTGCAAACAGTGTATCAGTAACCTGTAAATCAATAGAAATACTATTTAATTACGCCATACAATTCAAAGATATACAAAACACTAGAGGAGATAACTCTTGCTTCCAATTTCAATTAAAAGTTTGTCGTGACGTCAATTTAAAGGTTATTAATCAGGCGTATTAATGGCGACAACTACGCTCCCAATGAATTAATCATAAAAGAAAAAAGGATATGGAGTTTGGCTGTGATTATGAATACCATACTCCATTCATGATTATTGTTTTTTATTAATCCGATTTAACTCCGTAAAACGTTAGACAGAAAAGTTCATCTCTTAATAATCATGTCATTTCATATACAATTAGTTCTGTTCTTGATGAAATTGCAACATTTAATTTACGTTATATTACCTAAATTCTCGTTATGTACAATTGGCTACATAACATTCCAATTCAATAATTAATGGCCTATATTATAATTTGTGCATTCAGGATATAAATATTTTGTTCTTCTTAGATTAAGAAAAAAACAACAAACAAACATTTTTATAAAAAGTAATTATCGATGTCGTTCTTAAACTCTCACTGATCAAAGAGGAAGAAGTTTGGGAATGTTTACTCTCTTAATTCACTGTTTTCTGCAAACAGAATCAGACATTTACAGGAAGAGTTGATAAATTTGAGAATATAATATTATAGACCTGATACTTACAATGTAAATATAGAAATAGGTAAAACAAAATGTTTACTACTACTGTAATTATCTGATTTCGCATTTCCCCAATCAAGCAAATCAACCTTCGAATCAAACAAAACGTATAGTATATAAATGTACGCATAAATATTATTAATGAATAGATGAAGAGTTTAATGTGTGATATATTGATGAACTGTTAATGACATGAAGACGAATTAGGAATTTAATTCTATTTTATTTTTTAGAAGCAACGGAATTGAAAGAATGCATACAATATCTTGAAGGGTGTATATGCATATTTAATGATATCATACTTTCATGTGTTTGAATCTGATTGGCCGAGAAACGTTTGTTAAATATCTAAAACATTAAAAATCAAAAACAACACTTTGTTCTCATCCTTACCCAAAATGCCTTTATTTGATTAAGAATTAATCTACACTACCTGATTTAAAGAATGATTGAGTGATTGATTGTATTTTGTTCTAGACTCATATGGAGACATCAGCGTATACCGGTGAAGGACTTCAAAGTCAGACCTCAACTCGGAACTCAGCGCCATTGAGCAGTGAGGAATCTTTATTGAGCCAGTTTTTAAGCTCTCGTCATAAATAACTACAATTCGAAGTGACTAGTCATTAAAGGAACAGTTATTTCCTATTTTGTCATGTTAATCGTAGTAGAGGATCAGACATTCGACCTTCTGCTTAAGTGTGTTAAATCAAGGAGCGAACACGTTGCCACAGAGCACTATCAGATATATAGAAGCTGCTTGTCTATTTATATGACCAATTTTCTCCCACCTGTTATTAAGAAGAAAAAAATATTAAAGAAACAAGAAATTTTTAACATGCCACGAAACAATTAACCTTAATATTTCCTTGTCGGCCATAGGGAGTCCCGAGATTTCTGCTTCTGTTTTTTCTTGATTGTACAGTTTAGTAAACCTTCAGTTAACAGACCCTGAGTGCCCAAAAGGTCACAAAGGGAGGGAAAATTAAAATTTTCAAAAATCTTCCTTGTATATGGTAGATCATAAAGATAATGCTGGTACATATTTAAATAACCTGGCAGTAGAATTCTCACTTCTTATTATAACATCATTAAGTTTTAAGTACTTCCTTAAATTTGTAAAGACTTCCTTATTAAATTAAAAAAAAAATAAACATGGACTCGGTAAGAACTTCTCAAATGTAAATTTTAAATGACAGCGATATTAAACTAGCTGCTATGTTCACTGTATATTTCGTTGATAACTGCATGATAACATTATATATAACACATAATAAAAACAATCTTAATATTTGGTTTCTGCTATCAATTCATTCCTTCAAAAAATCAAAATACCGTTGCAGTGTAAATCACATACTTTTGAGGGGTCAAATTGTGGTTTAAGAAAAATATATTTGTATATGTGGATTTGATTTCGTGGTTGAAAGATTGTTAAGTAGTAATACATGTGAAAAATTGTATCTCTTGGTGGAAATAAATTCGTGGGATTCTTCATACTTTGTAAACCTCAAAAATTAATCCTTAAGAAAATTATTGAGTTCACGGGAAGTTGAGAAAAGTTAAATTATCAGACACATTTAAAAAATCGTTTATAGATAGAGAATTTACAAATAATTTTTCAAAAGTAAATATGAATTTTATTATTTATAATGATTATGATGCATTTTATCATTATTTTATTAAATATAAAAGTGGCATATGTATAAATCAAGAATAAAAGATTGTCTTAAATCATTACCAGGAGAATAGTCATACAGCACATATCAGAATCAGTGTTTGTGGGACTGTGTAGTAAACTGGGGACCTCTCAAACGATTGCCATGATGAGAGATGTTTCGGAACTCAGTGATATTATTGAAAATCAAGTGAGAACCAGTGAGGAATTCAGTACGATGTTGAGTGGAAGTAAAGGAGAAGGATTCAATCTGAAAGAATCAGATGTAGATTTTATGTTGTGGCCGAATAATCATCGTGTGATCTGGGAATTATCTCAGTCTCAGTATTATAACACACAAAGAAATACTCTGATCCTTTGTAACTGTTCTGATAGTCTACCAGGATTTACTTTGTTATATCTACTGTCATCAAGCCGGTACAGAAAAATTAAGAGGGCTTGTGTTAGAATGAATAATGGACTTTATATATATATAGTTCTATATACAGAAATATCATGTGTTCTGAATCATTACCCGCCTCCACACCACATGGACCGTGTACCAGCGGAAAAATGGGAACAAAAGAAACAAGAAAATATGATTCTGGCTTCCGTTTCGTTACTAGACGTATAGTAGAATACGATAGTGCCTACTGCTTAGTTAGTGACTTTTGGCCTCCACTTGCCACATCATGGATAGAAAGATGCCAATCATGGCCTCAACCTTATGTTGTTGATGATATAGTTAAACATGGATGTCACTTCGTAGCAATAGGACATAAGCTAGGAAGACATGAAGATCATGAATGGAGAATATCTTTTTCTTTGGCAGAACAAAAACTTGTGTATGCATTGAACCGCTGTCAATTTTTAACTTACGGCTTACTCAAAATATTCTTAAGGACAGATGATACAAACAATTTTTTTCATTGAAAAATATTTAATATCATTTCACAAGTTTAGAAAAGTGGATGGTTTTTACAAGTTTTTTTTTCCTAAGAACTGGAATATTAAAAATACTTGGAAAATATTACTAATTTTTCAATGAAAATACAAATGTAGACAAATCACATTTAGTAAAGGTTTACAGGTGAAAATCAATTTCAGAATATGTTACCATGGTGCTTAAAGTATGATATAAACTTAAGAAAAATATACCTAGCCAGGTTAATTTTAAGAGGATTATCAAAATGACGAAAATATTGCAATATCAAATACGCTGATTTTTACCATTTAGCTTTTCCTAATAAAATTCACCTGGCATGGTATATTTTTCTCAAGTTTATATTACACTTTTAGCGCCATAATAACATATTCTGAAATTGATTTTCACCTGTAAACCTTTACTGAATGTGATTTTTCTATATCTGTATTTTCATTGAAATATTAGTTATATTTTCCAAGTCTTTTTCATATTCCAGTTCTAAGGAGAAAGAATTCTAAGAACCATCCACTTTTCTAAACTTGTGATATGATATCAAATCTTTTTCAAAGAAAAAAATTGTTTGTATCATCTGTCCTTAAAAGAAATAATTAATTATGGTCTAAGTGACAATGATAAATTATTGTGTTCCTATCATATGAAGACAGTAGTTTTTTGGGTGATTCAACAACATACAATACCTCACTGGTGTCCACAAAATCTCCTGGCTTCTTTTTGGCTTTGTTTAAAGATCATCCTGAAATGGGTGTACGAGGGAATCTGTCCTAACTTTTTCATTCCAGACAACAACATGTTTATAAAAATGCTTCGTAAATTAAGGTCACAATATGAAGCCCTACGCCGGTATATAATAATATAAATAATATAATAATGATTGGATTTATATAGCGCTTTTCTAGCATAAATGCTACTCAAAGCGCTTTACAATCATTATTTCCCCAGCAGACCTTAACAATCCAGAATCTTTCTCAGTGCAAGCTGCCGTAATCAGCGCTAGAACACTAACATTCTGACAATATCTTTCACTGTCTATAGCCAGGTACCCCTTTTACACTTGGGTGGAGTGAGGAAATTCGTGTAAAGTGCCTCTCCCAAGGACACAACGACGACATGCCGCGGCCAGGATTCGATCTCACAACCTTTCGGTTTGGAGTCTTAGGCTACAGACACCACAAGTAGAAATATGAGTGAACAATTCTCTAATGGGTCGTAAAACAACATGCACTCAATAAATCAATCAAAATCATAGAAAAACAAAGTACTGAAGGTATTGAGAACCGTTATGCATTATGTTTGCTATAGGGGAAATCATCAGATTTATGATGTTTATTTTGAATTTAAATTGACTGTTGTATGGGAAAAAGTATTATGTTGAAAATGCTACAGCCCGGGCGAGTATTACTTATTCTGAAAACTTTAATTTTCAACATCTGAAGTATAATAGTCTACCAGGAACTTAAGGAAAGATTTTGTATTTCTTTGATTTTATTTCTATTATTTGTAGAACATTCTGAAAACTTTAATTCAAAGATTTGCATTTGAAGGGCCTTGTTATGCATTAAAGTTTTCCAGACTCTCAACCTTAAGTCTTCAGTTAATTTATATATAGTCATGTTTCAATATCCCCTGTCTTCCCTGTTTATGTCTCCAAATTTATTGACTTCTGAATGTCTATCTCTGAGTACGACAAATATTTAAAGCGATCAATGTATAACTTCATCAATACGCTAAATACATTGAACCATAATTTTTATTTCTATCGAAAGATTTTATTCTTCAGATTTTGGTAAGTGCTGCTAGAGTCGCATTAATAACGGGGATTGATGAAAGTTTTTCAATCTTTGGTACTAAATGTAAGAAAAAAATTGGTAAGATTTCATCGGAAAGTGTTGAATAATTAGGATTCTAGCAGCATTTTTATGGTACTGAGATAACTTCCATAACTATTGTTTCAAATAGAAATTTTCCATCACCGGCGTGGTGCTTAACTTTTCACTTTTTATTACGGCATATTGTTCTATTTATAGAGGTCACATGATGACGTCCTGTTGAAGTGCTTTCTGTAATATAAGTCCCATCGAAGCCTATAGAATGAGTAATGATAACAAAAGTTTTTTTACAAGACGTTTCCCATTTATATCAGTACAACATATTACAGAGAACAATGTAGGAAAGGGTTCAAAGAAGACTAATTTTATTGTATTTTGTAGAGGAATGAAGTTATTACACTGTACGCTTGAACAATAGAACGAAGTTTACGAGGGGTTATCAAAAAGTTAGTGGACTGAGACTATAAAATTAGTACTATGTAGTCTATACTTTCACCATTTAGTTTCATGACGTCCCACAACGTCATTTTTTTTCAATGTCCGCTTCTTCTACCTGATACACTCAATTTGATGAGATTCCCTGGATTTGCGTATGGACTAAAACCCGTCTTGTTTTTATGAGTTGACAATGTCAGGAAAAGCGGCTTTAAATGCATATAATATTGCAAATGGATTGATACATTGGGAGAGATCCTCGCTCGATTGTGCCAGCATATTTTGCTTTTGGGAGTTTAATATCTACAACATATGATCAATGTCATTTTTTGACATGAATGATTTTTCACACCTTGACTTCAAATCGACATTAACTGTGCATCCCTTTTCTCTCTGTACCTCTTTGGCATAAAAGACAAGTATTCTGGATGCATTCAATTTCTCCATAGCCAGTTTAAACATTTCCTAGGTCTATACTACTTTTTTCAGGGCCAAAACTTTATAGAATGTTGGAAAATGAAACCCCCCCTTCTGACATCATTTTCAAGGACTTATTTGTTAGGACACTCCATGTAAGATTTACGATAAATTTTCATAGAACTTTCAAAATGAGGTGAAACCGTCATATTTTATGAAACAATAGTGCCTCAACATACACCTGAATTAATAAGATTTTTGTATGTCAAGTGTTCATATCAAAAGAGTTTTTCTTAGTTACACTTCGGTCGAAAAAACCCGGTATACGAGGTTGCGCCGCCTGGACATACCATTGGTTACAAAAACATTACTAATTTATTTTAAAAAAAAATTATGATCTGCGATTTATTCTATAGATAGAAAAGATGATGCTTACCAGATATTTTAAAAATTCATCGAAGTATCTAAACCGGTTTTAATTTTATGGCGTTAGTCCATTGTACCAACTTTTTGATAACCCCTCGTATATCAAGCTTATTTAATAAATTGTGAAATTTGTCCCATCTTGTTCTACCGTTTTTAGAAGGATTTCATTTTTGCTTCTGGTCGATGTCATCATGCTGTGTATAATGTTATATACAGATAAATATAATATTATTTCGAACATGGGATATCTCGAATACCCCGCTTATGTCGAAGTCGATCGCCTTTATATATATATATAAATATATATATATATATATATATATATATATATATATATATATATATGATTAAAAAAAACACTAATAACACGGTTAACTCGAATACCCCGCTTATGTCGTAGTATATTCAAGTTCCCAAGTCCAAATTATACATGGCTTATTTCGAAGTGTAGTGAATTTTCCTGTCAATTGAACACACCTGGTATCTTAACTTCATACATTTTCGCCAGTAACAATCAATTAGTACCTTCGGAACCCCTGCGTATCTTAATTAATCTCAAGCCTATTAGGGGTATCCTAACATGATAATCGGTATGATAGCTTGGGTGCTTGGTGTAGTTTACAATTAATAAATAAACAAGTTCACAGCCACTCTGAAATTAATACAGTCTTATTACCGATAATGCTTATAATAATGCACGCTAAATAATTAACATCGGAAATTCAAAAAAACAAAGGGATTCTTCAAAGTGAACTTGAATTAAACAATTATAATGTTAGTCGGCTATAAATTTGGACGTAAAATAATTTTTCGTCATTTAACAAGATGTTTCGAGACAGTACAGAGAAGAATTCCAGACCTGGTCTCAAGAGAAAACTAAAGACCCATACGATTGAAACAAAGTTTCAAGCCATCGCCGATGTTGATAAAGGAAGAGAGAGTAAAGCGGCCTTTGGAAAAAAGTATGAAATCCCTCCCAACACCTTATCAACGTGGATCAAGAATGCCGAGAAGATCAATTTAAAGAGGCCAACAAACACAGCGCATTCGGACCTCAGAGAAAGAAGATGAGAACGGTGATCTACAAAGACAAAGACCAAGCAGTTCTTCATTGTTCAAGACAGCCAGAGACGATAATCTTCGAGTGTTCGGGCCCCTTTTCATCGCTAAAGCTTCGGAAAATCGCTTCACAGCTTGGTGATGAGTTCAATTGTACCAATTGGTGGCTCGAGCAGTTCAAAGAGCGGCATAACATTATCTTTAAACGTGTGTGTGGCGAATCAAAGGCCGTACCTGAGGGTACTGATCAAATGACATAGTGGTTTTCCACTCTTCAGACCCTCTAAGGTGAATACAGTCACAGTGATATCTTCCATGCCGTTGAAACTGGACTGTTTTTTTTCGCCTACTACACGACAAAACTATCGAGTTTAAAGGGGTAGGTTGCGATGGTGACAAGAACAGTAAAGAGCGTTTAACTGTTATAGTTTGCACTAATATGTCGGGTACTGAAAAAATGTCACTTCTCGTGATCGGGAAATCAAAAAACCCGCGATATTTTTTAAAACCACCAAAACACTGCATACGTCTTACGAGGCAAACAAAAAAGCCTGGATCAAATCAGAGCTTTTTACAGCCTGGCTTAGAAAACTTGACAGACCCTTTAGCACCAGAAACGCAAAGTTGCCATGATTGTCGACATCTGTCCAGCCCACCTGAAAGCAATCCGCCTGTTTTTCCTGCCACCGAACACCACAAGCAAGACACAGCCCATGGATCAACGAATCATGCAGAACCTGAAAGTCTACTGCCGACTCATAATTAAAGAACTCAGGTCATCGTCTATAATTTAGAAAAAAATCGTCTCACATTTTTTTAGGTAAATGGTTCTTCAACTCTAACTCAGGTGATGCATACAGTTTAAGATTGTAAGCATGTGAGCATGGTATGAATTACGCAAAGTTGCCGTATTTTCGATATAATAAGGTAGTTACATGTATTTATTCATTCATTTTTTATTTCTAACATTAAAATTTTACATGATAAAAACAAGAAAAATATATATTTTTTATTTATTGCAAGACGGCATTGTTGCTGTAAGTATCTACTTCTTCATAACCGGAAATAGAAGAATTGATTTCTTGATATACATGGGTCTCCTGTGTGTCCTGAATTTGATCATATGATTGTGAGTTATCAACAGATTTTATTGGATTATTGTCTGCTTTATTTCCCCCAGTTTTTCACGTTTCCCATTTGTTTTTCACATCTCTATATAACACCCAGGTATGACACAATTACGACAAGAAGTGTTGTTAAAACGGAAATGACTACAGATGAAGTATTTGATGTTTCCGCACCTATAAAATGAAATATAATGCAAGTGGCTTATTCTTGTCAAGCGTTTAGTCGTTTATGATAAAACATTCTTGATTTAAAAAATATAGAAACAAAATTTCATTTTTATTCGGTCTCACCTGCTTTTGTAGATGACAGTCCTGAAAAAAAAATACAATCATCATCTTAAACGGCTATTTTGTAATAACAAGTTTGTTTTTGATTAGGGAAGTATCTTAATTTTTATTGTTTTTATCAATGTCTTAAAAAGACATACAGACAAATTTTCCAAACAAGTTATATATGATTTGTCAAGAATAATTCTAGGACTCCATGGAATATTTAGCAGATGTGAGACAAAATTTTCACGAATTATGGTTATTACTCTAAAAAATCTTCAGGTTGCTATCATACACTAGAATTAAATTTTCGCGAGCATAATGTCTCGCGTAATTATACGCGAAATTAAAGTTCTCGCGAATAAAAAATGTTTTACAGTATACGCAATTACTAAAACTAATGGCTTTAATGCATTACACAAATATAAGATTTTCTGTAAAACATGATAGATAGAATTCCAAACATTCGTTGTTAAAGATTGCAAAGAATATTTTTTAACTATGTCATTATCGTAACACTTAGTTCCCTTCCAATGATTTTCACAGCCCCTTGTTCATATTCCTGTAATGTTATTACAAAAAGGTTCTTTTTGCACAACTCTCGCAACTAAGGCAACACATACCATAGAATCCATCTTTGCTTACTGGAGGAATTTATTATATTTTTATTCAAAGTGTTCTAACAGGAAGTAGAGAGGTTTGGAACATGGATATGAATATAGTTTGCAGAATTAATAATCCAAGCATAAAGTGTTCATCTCTGCAAGGCATCCTTTAAGTTATCTCCATGTACTTCAATTTCAGGCAATGATACATACATGTACAGACGAAAAGTAAAGCTAATGTGCACATAATTCATATTACCCACAGTATTGCCACCATTGTATAGATAACAAGTGTATCATAAAAATTTTTGAAATTTTCAATGAAGAGACTCTGGTCAGATTTCAGGTTTGACTAAACAATTTTTTCAAATATAATGCAAAGTTTACCATCGCAATAGGAACTATTCCAACGATCATCACATCCTTCCTGGCAAATGCCTGTCACATCATGACAATATGTTCCTTGTTTACAATTGCCGCAAGTCTTTGTACAGTTGTCACCATAAAATCCATTTTTACACACTACGAAACGAAATAAAAGATATTGTATAGAAATTTTTTCCTTCCTAATTATGACCGAACAATCCTTTTCTACAAACTACAAGATTTAAAAAAATCTTATTTAAATGAAGGGTACTCATTCAAATTCTGTACATTAAAAACATTTATGATGGTATGTTAAGTTGTAGTTACTAGACATGGAATTTATTCAAAAGAGCATTTCATTTTAAATAAAGTGTTAACTGCTGGGTAGTTTAAATCTTTTTTTCTTAAGATTGAACTTACTCGTACAATCAGGTGGTTTAATAAACCTGTCGCTACATCCATATATACAGGAACCATCAAATGCATCGCATTTCTTGGCAAAACAATGAGATGAACATGGTGTGCATTTTTCTCCACATTGTGTTGAATCACACCCTGAAGAAATAAATATATATCTCATGTAAAATATTATTGTAAAATGTTTTAGAAGCATACAAAGTAATTATACAATATACAAAGAAAAAAATAGATGGAAGAATCACTTTGTTTTTGGAAGACACAAAACAGTGTCTTGTGCATCAATTTTATTTTTTAATGCATTACCTACCCATAACCATTACTTCACATATTTCAATCGCGGCATAATCAGCTTCATATCCTAAGCAATTTGTGGGAAGCGGGGGATCCTTTGAATTAAACAAAGCTATTCCTTTAGTCACTCTATTGACTGTCACATTCATCACTTGTTCTATGCAGTGAGATGGATCCTGGGTGAACACTCGGTCTCCACCGTCAGACTTGTTAGATGATGGTACATATGTTGTGTCATTAAACACAATCACATTGAATCCAATATGGCGATTAACAGCTATAAAAATCAAGCAAACATACATAGATTAAAAAAAATAATTAAATTCGAGATGTATTTTTGCTAAGAAATATATACTCATCGCAAATATATGACTGACCTGCTGTTTTGAGAAACAAAATATTTATGGGATCTTTTTCTTAAATTTTCATTGTCTCCTTATGTTTAAAGTGATATATACGTTGAAGTATGTCACTCGTGAAATTTGTTAATCAAGGATTTTTAGAGAGGTATGTTTTGGATAAGTACTCATATAGTAAAATCGCAGAGAAAATTGGGGGTCAGTGTGCATATTACTGATCTCCGGTACAATTAAGTTGACCTTTTCGCACTCAAATTTTGACTCTTTGGTTAATTACTTTAACCTTTATCATACTGAGTATTTTATCCGATGTAACCATGGCAAAGAATATAATTAATTTTTACGTAAAATAGTTTGAATAATATTTATCATTGAAAAATCTCGCAAATTAATGCGCGTGAAATATTGTCTGACCTTTTTGAACTAAAAAGTAACAGAGTTTGGGTATTAAAAAACTAAATATGCAATAACACATTTTTTAAAATCAAGCTTTTTACGGCTTAAGTGCTGATCAGTCACAAATATCGAGTACTTTAAAATAATGAAGGAACACGTTGGGGTCAGTGATGTTAATTTTGAAATATTGGTCAAACTATGTGATTTTCAGGCGAAAAATGGTGGAAATTTTATCTTGATTTATTTGCCAAAACTTCATTTTGTGGCAAAGTTTGCTGCAAGAAGGTGCAAAACGTGTTCTAAAAATATAAATTAAGACCCAAGTTAAATATTCATAGCAATTTCATAACGAAAAATATTCTCCCAGTAAAAGTATGTTAGGCTTAATTTCCAAGATATTAACTTTAATAAATGTGCAGATTTTCAGAATTATCTGCTAAATATCCTTCCACCACAAGAAATAGTCCCTCCTGCTTCTTAGTAGCCTTTTGAGCAGTTTTTTTTTTCGTTGCATGTTAAAACTTTAACAAAGTTAAATTAGATATGTTATAAAAATTGAATTTTGATAAATTGTTTTAAAGTAAACGGTTCTGCGCGAACTATTCTAAACATCTGACGATTCACATACCTTAATAAGGATTTTAACTTAAAAAATCAAACTGGAAACTTTGTTACACAGTCAAAGTCACCTTAAATAAATGAATTAAATAAATGAAATTTAATGAGACTTTCACTGAATCTTTATTACATATTGCCATAATGACCTCTTCTTTTACTTTTTGATCCGGTGTAACGATGATATTTGACCCGTGTTGAAAATTGAACCGGGTGTCATTTTTCAACGTTGAATACTGAGACCAAAAGTGTTGAATTTAGATCCTAGTCCGTTGAAAACTGAGCCTGGTCGTGAAATTTTGATCATGAAATTAGTTCTAAATTGAATAGCATGAAAACAAATTTATTACTTTTTTTTCACAACTGTTATGTAATCCATAGGCGTCAGGAACGTGTGTATGTGTGTGTGTGTGCGGTGGTGGTGGTGGGGGTGGTGGGGGGGCTAGGGATGCTTAACCCCCCCCCCCACACACACACACTTTAGAAACTTTGAAAGCACCATTTTTTTTTTCAAAATTAGTAATATCAACTTTTTTACACTCTAAACAAGCATTCCTCAGCACAAATTCAAAACTTAACATCTTTACATCAAAGATAACAACTTTCTCAATGAAAATGGAACTCAGAAATTTTCGTATCTTGTGATAGGTCATCAACGAAAATCACTTTGTTAAAAATCACCCTGATTCTACCTTAAATTTTTTAAAGTTGATACTAAAAGACAGCTCGAGTTCCTTATTGACACCGTTTTGCAGTCTTCGGAGACCAATTGTTCCTTCAAAACTTGGAATATCGATGGGCACTAATTGTGCTCCTTTATTGGCCGACCTGTTTTAATATTTCTTTGAATCAGAATCAGAGTATATTTTACAAAAACATTATAAGAAAAGCAGAAAACACTTGCTCTGTGGTTTAACTCAACATTTAGATACACCAATATCTCCCACCGATGACGCATTATCAAGTAGTTACTTAACATGCATTCTCTTTAAGCACCAAAAAATCTTGGAAACGACATGTCTCCGATTTTGATGAAATTTGCACCACAGGTGCACCTTGGTACAAAACCAGCAAATATGGTGTTAGAAGTTTCCCACGTGCACCCGGTTGCCATGGAGACGGATCCATTGAATTTGGCCATTTTCAGCCATTTTTGACCAAACAAAAGCATGAAAATTGAGGAAATATGAATGCATTTTTATCTTTATGTAGTGAACTCAAATATAAATCTTTGTATCATAAGAAAACATCAACTGTTAAAGAATACAGGGCATATAACAAGTTATTCCAGAATTGACCCCACTCTCAGAAAATGGTTCGGCAAAATAGCATAGTTTCTCAAAATGTGAAAATTGGAAAATTTGGCATTTTTTGAGAAATTTAAGGTTAAATAAAAAAAATTGTCTACGGAAATTTTTCAAATCATATGCGTGTCGTCAAACTTCAATATTAGTTGTGTCCCCACATGAAAAAATTGGAGTGGGATCTCAAGGCTATTTTTAGTAACATGTATCTAAAAATAGACATATTTCAGAAAAATCCAAAAAGTGAAATTTGGGCAGAGTTTTAGATGCCATTGCTAGGTAATTATGAAATATATTGTAAAAGTCAATGTGCTAGTGTCAGAGACTGGACACCAATAACTACCATGCATATTATTTTCAGGGATTTCCGTTTTCTATTTATAGCTTCAAATGCCTAAATATAGACATGTCTCATAATATGATGAAAAATGTCAATTTTTTCTCATTTTGAAGCTCCACTGAATCATAAATAATAAAAATATGGATCTCTCCAATATTTCATCAATAAGAACAAGGAATAGTATAATATTTCACAAATTATTGAGGACGGGCTCTCATCTCTATAAATAGTACAAATGTCTAAATATAGACACATATGAAATTTACTGTTTAATGTTGATTTTCCACTAATTCTCAAATTAGAGATGGGAAATTTACCAACTTACTGTCACTAACTGTAACTGATATTATGTGACTGACAAGAACAAAAGAACATTCAATGGAATGCAGCATGATAAGCAGAGGTTTCCTTTTCTATTTATAGTAACACATGTTTAAAAATAGACCTAATGCAAAATATCGGGAAAATGTCATTTTTTGTACTTTTTTCTAAAATTTTGGATGAATAATTGCTGACTATCTGTTTAAATTGCTATTGGCATATGGTGACCAACAAGTAAAAGAAAGCCTTATATCAAATACAGAATGAAAAGCAGAGGTTTCCATTTCTATTTATAGTAACACATGTTTGAAAATAGACGTACTGCATAATATCAGAAAAATGTATTTTTTTGTACTTTTTTCTCACATTTTGGATACACAATTGCAGACTATATGTTTTTAACTGCTAATTGGCATATGGTGACAAACAAGTAAAAGAAAGCATATACGAAATGCAGAATGAGAAGCAGAGGTTTCCATTTCTATTAATAGTAACACATGTTTTAAAAATAGACGTGATGCAAAATATCGAAAAAATGTCATTTTTTTGTACTTTTTTCTAAATTTTTGGATGAATAAATGCTGACTATATATATTTAACTGCTATTGGCATATAGTGACCAACAAGTAAAAGAAAGCATTATATCAAATAAAGAATGAGAAGCAGAGGTTTCCATTTCTATTTTTAGTAACATTTGTTTAAAAATAGACTTACTGTAAACTATCGGAGAAATGTCATTTTTTGTACTTTTTTCTTAAATTTTGGATGAATAATTGCTGACTATCTGTTTTAACTGCTATTGGCATATGGTGACCAACAAGTAAAAGAAAGCTTCATATTAAATACAGAATGAGAAGCAGAGGTGTCCATTTCTATTTATAGTAACATGAGTTTAAAAATAGACATACTGTAAACTATCGGGAAAATGTAGTTTTTTGTACTTTTTTTCACATTTTGGATGTGCAATTGCCGACAATATGTTTTTACTGCTTTTGGCATTCAATGACCAACAAGTAAAAGAAAGCATATACGAAATACAGAATGTGAAGCAAAGGTTTCTATTTCTATTTATAGTAACATGAGTTTAAAAATAGACATACTGCAAACTATCGGAAAAATGTAGTTTTTTTGTACTTTTTTTCACATTTTGGATGAGCAATTGCAGAAAATATGTTTTTACTGCTATTGGCATTCAGTAAAAGAAAGCATATATGAAATACAGAATGTGAAGCAGAGGTTTCTATTTCTATTTATAGTAACACATGTTTGAAAATAGACATGCTGCAAATTCTCGAGAAAATGTAGACTTTCGCACTTTTTTTTCTAACATCAGGGATGGTCAAAGTGCAGACAAACGGCTTTTATTTGTTATTGACAGAATGTGACTAACGAGTATGAAAAAGCTTTAGCTAAAGTGTATAAGAATAATGTTTAAGGGTATTTTTACATTTCTGCCTATAGTAACACATATTTATAAA